>RJWM01003938.1:0-107205 GCA_004363535.1 Dasyprocta punctata
CTCTTAAGAAACAAAATCAGTATGTTACATCTAAGTTTTCAAGTCAAGAAGCAGAATAGATGAAATACCATTGATTCAACAAAAGCAACCTAGAAAAAAGGAAGCAAAATACAGGGCAGAACAACAACAGCAGTATCAGCAGCAAGTTATAATGATTAATAATAATAATAATAATAATTAAATAAAACAGTAGAACAAATTATCAAATAATAATACTTTGCTGAGTGTACTGAAATCTAATCTTATAAGCACTTTATAAGTATTTAACCTAAGATAATATAACAAGCTTACTGGAAAATGAAAAAAAATTAACAAGCATGAAGAATATGTTGACAAAAGTAATAGACCAGAATATAAAAGAACAATGAAATTGTGTAAGACTAATAACCCTCAGATTTTAAAAGAAAGAGAGAGAAAAACCATTGACATATTATCCACAATCATAAGAAAGTTCAATACATGTCTCTTACACTATGATAAATTTAGAAAAAAAGATGTTAAAATATTACAGATATGTAGACTATAATGAAGGACCTTAAACATGTATTAAAGCCTATACATGACAAATATATTTTTCTTCTTTTACAGTTAGTTGATTTACCAAACTGGATGGTGACCAATGGAATGAGGGAGCAAGCGATAAAACTTGTTTTCAAGCTTGGCACAGACAAATTTAAGGGAAAATTCTCAAGACATTTTCCTACCTAGCAGTGTATTAGCAACATACAGGAATATCTTAGAATACTGAAGATGCTTCTTATTTAGAGCATATTTCATTAAGCTTCTGAGGTTTCAGAATTAGTATTAACCAACCTAATACACATGTCAAAAAGAAAATTTCAAATTCTGAAGAATTATTATATTAAGAACAGATATTAGACTATGGGAAATGAAATAAAAACTTAAGAAATAATACAAATTTTTATATATTGGGAAGTTAAAGTATTAGTTTTAAATAATCTATGAATAAAGGTTAAAACTCCAAAACTAATTATTAAATACCTAAAAATAAACAACAATAAAGTTATTATCTGTTAAATCTTGTGAAGCATGGCTAGAATGTGTATTTAGGAATATAGTTTTCTAATCGTCATTTATCAAAAAGGTAAAAATATATGAAATGTTAAACAAGGAATTCAAACCAAGCAGATAGAAAAAGAACAAAATAAACCTAAAGAATGTACAAAAAGAGAAAATTAGATTATATCATAAATAAAATATAAAGTAGAAAACCTTGATAACACCAAATGTTATTTAGAATTTTTGCCCACATTGAATAAACTGAACATTTTGTATATTTTAAAAAGCAGAAATGTTATAAAAGGAAAACACATGATTTTTTAAAAACTTATTGTAAGAGATGTTTTAAACAATTATATGGTTATAATACTTAAATAAAAGGGATTATTTCAATAAAAATGTACATTATCAATATTGACATAGCAATAAAAAAGAAATAAAAAATGTCAATATTCTTTAAAGAATTTTAAAATAGTCTAAACATAACTATTGAAAGCAAATTCATGTTTAAGGAAAATTTTACACCACAATTTGATATGTTGATTTTTATTGTACTCAAAGGTTAAAGTCGTGAGGTTTCCCCTCTCTTATTTCCTTTTCTTGGTTATACTTTTAAGTGGAAAATACAGGACAAGCAAGTTTAATAGCAAAGATCCAAATTTAGTACAGATTCTTTTAGGATACAAAAAAAAATGCCATCAGTATTTGGATTTACATACATAGTAAGAACATTAAACTTATGAAATATATTCAAGAGCCCTAAAACAAAATAAATGCCAAAGCAAAAAATAGGATTCAGATCACTTGGGTAGAGACCTGAGAAAGTGATTAAGACCAGAGATGAAACACTAAAGATCTCATTATGTAAAACACAACTCTAAGTGAGCTAGAGAGGAACAGCCTGAAATATAATGTTATTAAAATGTTTATAATAAGATACACAAAAGTACAACCTGTTGTATATTAAATTATTCCTTTGAAATCTTTTGAGATGCAATGTTGGGTTAAATGCCCTTTGTCCAGTGTTTGTAAAATAGGTCATCCTTCTATCTACACAATTTACTACAATTCTGTTATACTACAAATCCAGAAGCTGATCTCTATAATTTCTAGAATCACAAGTGGGAGAAAAGTCTTGTTATTTTTGTGTTCACATGTTTACAAAACAATAAAATGAAGATGATCTAATTAGAATATGTGTTCATCTACTATGAAAGTTCTTGCTGTACTTCTATTCTTCAAATGTAAGCATAATGCAAATTGAGGTTACGATTCCAGTTTAAGCTTGAGCTAATGGTTAGTACAACAGAGATATGTAAAAATATCCCTCTGAAAAGCAAATGCTCAATCAAAATTTTATTTATACCAATAAAAACGATACAAGTCATTTCATTATTGGGGCAATTATATTTTAAGAACTAAATATACTACAATGTCTCCATGTCAACTCTGTAGGAAGCTTATTTAAAACATTTCTGTAGAATATACAAATTATGAGGGAAAGAAATATCTGTGATTTGTATATTGGCACTG
Source organism: Dasyprocta punctata (assembly GCA_004363535.1). Lineage (NCBI taxonomy): Eukaryota > Metazoa > Chordata > Mammalia > Rodentia > Dasyproctidae > Dasyprocta > Dasyprocta punctata. The sequence continues at coordinate 2,554 of RJWM01003938.1, forward strand.
ATCGTACAACTTTGAGAACCCATATTCTTGTAAATAGTTGATTTAAAATGAATATTCTTTTTACTTAATGAAAATTTAAAAGTTAATTTTTTACAGAGATAATATTAAAAGGTGCTAGCCTTTTAATATTAAGATACTCAAAGCAGTATTAAGATGCTCAAGACGCAAGTTATTAGAATGTAAAAAAATGAAAGCTATATAACAAGATAAAACAACAGTTTGAGGCTGGGTACTTAGCGACTTCTAATTATTAATGTTCTTTCTAACCTTGCTTCCTTACATTCTGCTGAAAAGATAGCTGCATCTTGCATCTTGTATTCATGATTCATCTCATGATTTCTATGCTTTGACCTAAAATCTCTTCTAGAACATTGCCTCATCATTTGTCTTCCTCCTTTTCCTCAATATGAGCTCTTTACCCTCATTGTCCACTACTACCAACTCAAGTCTTTTCATCCTGAATTCAGTTCTAACTATCACCCTACCCTCTATGCCAAACTTCCTAGAACATTCTATTGCCTTGCCCATTTATTTATTTTGCTTTTCCTTTCACTCACCACATCCTGCATTCTTTTCTTCACTACTATATGGAAATTTTTCTAAAACTGTCAGTGATTTCACACTTCAAAAAATTGTCTTTATCCTACAAGCTACTTGTCAATTTTAAGATTTGTCAGAATGCCAATGGTTTTCTTCTTAAAGTATCCTTCTTGTGGTATAGGAGTCAGGTTTTGTTCGTGTTTTTGAGATTTTTAAACCTCCCTGATACCAGAGAAATCATTCCAACCTTTCCTCACGTTACTCCTAAATGAATGTCATCCACTAATACGTGTTCCACCACTGTGTAATATTCCTGTCTCCAAATTCCTATCTTTAGATTTGCACCCCTCTTTCAAGTCTGCAGTATGTATGTCTGAATACATGCTAAATGTATCCAACTAGACAGACAATAACATCTTCATACTCCTCGTGCTAAGACTAAACCATCTCATATTCCATAAAACGTAGTTTCCAGAATGAAAATACATGTTGAATTTGGGTTATGGACAAGATGCTCTGCTAAATGTTTTCGTAATTATTTTCTCAAGAATCCTATGGAATTATTTAAGCTATCGTTTGCATAGATAAAAATGATGAGTTTAAATAATTTCTTTGAAGCACTGTAAGTTACAAAAGAACCAGTATTCAAACCACGAATCATAAACCCTTCTGCTGGCTGGGACTGGCTTCATGGATACAATTAATTACCCAGAACAAAGAAAACTTAAGAGCAATCTCAACATATTCTCCAGTCCTCTTCATTCATCTTAGCCAATAACTCTTCAATTAACATTGATTTTCACTTCTTAATATCTCTTAAATCATCCCCAGTTACTGCCACCATTGAGGTCTTTCCCTTTTCTCTCAGAGCCTGTTACAGTGGCCTCATCAGTTTCTTTGTGTCCAGTTTCCCCAGCAACCAAATTCATCCTTTCTTTGACCCTCAGAATGATTAAGTTTAAAGCACAAATCCATATCAAATCCCTGATTAGAACACTCCATTACCTACTTCATTTGGAGAAGTATAAATTCTTTCATAGAACATTTTGTATTCCTTAAATTTTTCAGCATGGTCTCTGTATAATCTCCACTTTAGCTAAGCACCTTCCTAGGCGTTTTCTTCTACTTTCATTTTGCTAAACATATTAGACTTCTTCTTACTCCAAGACATTACTTTCTCTGTTCTCCTTTGTCTCAATTGCCTGATAGTTGTCAGTCTTCAAAAGTAATATTTTTCAAATCTTACTGAACTTCTCTCTTCTCATAAATACTTTCTTGCGATTTCAATGTAGTATTAATTATTCTCAGTCTTTGGGATCTACTACAATTCACATGCCTCTAGAGAGTTCTCTTCAGAAGACTGTTAATGGTTTTCATGTCACTTTCCTAGACATGAAATCTTCAGAGATGGGTACCATGCTCCTTTATTTTCATCTTCACAAGATATAATGTGTACCGTAGAAATTTGCATCCAATTAAATGTCAATTAAGGAAGATTTTGCTGAATTTCCGTATCATTTTACGATTTCAAATAAAACTGCTGCTTTACTCACTCTTTGTTAGTTTTCTAGGGAATAAGGGATATTATGTAACTATGAATTAATGCCTACCTCCTAGAAGATGGTAACCATGTATATTGTTTGTTCCTATTCCAAGAACTCATAACAGTGTCTGGCATAGAAAAAATCAATAAAAGTTGAATGAATGTATGAATGTATCAATATAAACACTGATGTATGCTATCATATGTAATTAAGTATACCCCAGATATTATTAATACTATCACTTTGTTTGCAGTGTTGCCCACTGTAACCTATGCTGACCGTTAAAATGCTGGACAGCTTGACGGCCACCATCCTGTGAAATTATAGGCCATCTGGACATTGTAACTACCACATTCCATGGAGTTTAGATTAGAATTAATAGAAGTACAGGAGGAATGAATACAGGAATTTTTGAAACATTACATTGATTCTTTGTTTTGTCTAACTTCAAAATTCATGTTTCGATTTTTCAACTGGCCAAAACTTAATTGTAACATCAAGACTGAATGAAAGGACAATTGCCAAAGTGAAAGCCAGAAAGAACAGAAGCAAGTATGTACAGAATAGATGACACTGTGCACTCTACTTCATCTCAGGTAGTTTACCTGTCTTCAGGCCCTCAGGTTTGCATTTCCTCATCTAGTGCTGTTAAATGCACAATTGAGTAATCATCGTCCTCTGAAAGATAAATACAAACTCTTTTCAAACAAAGGGCAGCACTGGCAGATAAGCATGTTTGTCTAGCATTCACTTTATTTAGATGGTTGTAGGGCTTTCTTTGAAGGATTACTCTCCAAACACTCGAAGCCTTTACTTAATGAGGCTTCATCAGGCTCCTGATGAGGTGACCCTTCCTGATTTCTGCTCAAAGTACTAATAAGCTCAGGCTCTTCATGATTCAGAATTCATGTTTCTTTTTTCATTCCCAGTCTCTTCATCTTACTAATGGTGTTAGAAAATGTTCAACAAGATTTTCTAGATAATAAAAGCACTTCTAGTTTTGTTTGGCACTTCTGTAATTACTTTCAAGAGAATGAGACGTCACATATTAAGTAGTTGTTTCTGTAAAAACCTCAATCTGGGCTATAAAAGGAATCCAAAAGGAGTTTTAAAATAGTCAGAGAGTGAAAAGTGTTAAACAGGGTTTTTGATACAGTGCTTATTAAAACATACCAAGTCCTGTCTGAAAGCCAAAGATATTTTCATGAAAGAAATGCAAGGAAAAGTTATAGTGATTATCTCTGAGTGGTGGAGGTTATGAGTGATTATTATTTCTCTTCTTTGCTTGTTGGTATTTCTTATTTTTCTACAGTGAACTTGCATTTTTTTTTCTTGAGTGAGAAAAGGGCTACTTTAATTCAACAAGGCAGTAAGACTTCTATGGCAAACACAATGCTATACAATTTGTACCAAAGTATCCAATGGATTTAGTTGAATATTTAGCTATGGAGGAGATTTTATATACTGTAATGCCCCCAAGTTTCATTAGGTTTCTACCCTGGGAAATGAAATTGGTCTTAACATTCTTTTTTGTGCCCCATAACTCTGGTGAATATCTTTCGATAAAATCCTTTGTATGCCTCCAAATAATTCACTCAACCTCTGATGGAAAGTTGAAGGGAGATTAAAATACAGCAGTACTCTTCTGAAATAAAACTAATAATAATTAAAACAGTAATTATTAAAGCAATAGCATGTTTGTCACTTGTCATAAAACACACAAAAAAGTGAAAAGTGAGATATCTTTGATCCTGAGAGGTTAAGTTAGTGTAGGCATCACAGGTTGCTGATCTGACAGCACAGCAGGACAAGAACCCGCTTCTCTTCTAGGCAATTTGCTTCTCACCCCACTCCTGTCAGTAACTGCTTCCTGTTTTCACCATATGCCATCTCAAAAATCTTTCCAATGTATTTTCTCTTACAATTTAAACAATATTATCCAACAGAAATACAACGCTGCATGTATATTTTTACATTTTCTAATAGCTATATTAAGAAAACTAAAAAGAGCCAGGAGAAGTAGCAGCTGCCTACAGCCCCAGGTATTTGGGAAGTTGAAGCAGGATGATTACTTGGGCCCAGGAGTACTAGATCAGACTGGGCAACATAGCGAGACCCTGTCTCAAAAGAAAGGAAAGAAAGAAAAAGAAAAAAAAATAGAAAAGAAAAGACAGGTAAAATTGAATTTAAGAAAAAACAGGTAAAATCAAATTTAATTGCACCCAACTACCTAAACTAATACCATTTCAATGTGCAATCTTTGTAAAATTATTGAGTCCATTGTATTTATTTTAGAAATAAGTCTTCAAAAATCTGTATTTTTCTATAATCCAGTACATCTTAATTTGGTGCTTGATTAGGAATTTGTGATCTTTATCTATATATAATAAGGTGTACAGCTGAAAAAGCAAATCTGAATTTGTTCAATACTTAAAGGTTTTGTGATCACTAAATCCAGCCTGGGTTTTAAGTGCAAATTTACTTTTTAAAGAGTGTAGCTCAGTGCAGAGTGCTTGGCTAGCATGAGGCTCTGAATCTGATCCCTAGCACTTCAAAAATATTTTTAAAGTATAAGTTAATCCTTTAATTTTAAAATTAAATTTACTTTGAAATTAATGCAATCAACTTAAAATAAAAATTATATTCATCTGTTGCATTAGCTGCATTACAAGTGCGAAATCACCACATTTCTTGCATATTGCTGCGCTATCAGGAGTTTAAAACCCACAAGTCAGTTGTTTTTCCTTCAAAGACAACATTATTAACTTTTCCATGTCCTTACAGATTAATCCTAAAGTCTGGTCCACCTAAGCTTGGTAGTGGCTCCAAAAGACTTAAAGCTTTCTGAAAAAGATATATCAGAGTATAACTATCACCAATACATACAAACACATGAAAACTACTTCCAAAGATACTCCTTTCTAATATGATTTCTGGTGTGTGACAACTTTGCATTTCAAGGAGAAACTACTGTGTTCTAAACTCATATGGAGATGATGGCTGAAAGATGAGCACTATTTTAAAAATATAAATGAAAGCCTATTCTTAGAAATGCAAATGAAGTTATAAGTGGCTCAACATATGTACTATTAGATAATACAGTTTTCTTTATTAACTTATCAGCCCAAAGCCAGCTTGTTGAAGTAAACCAACGCAATAAATCCTGAGAATCACTCATTGTGTTATTCGTACTTGTAACCACATTTAGGGCATTTTTCTCTCCTTAATTGACCACTCTTTTTTACACATATATACCATTTTAAAGAAAAAAAATATATTTCATGTGACATTTCTGGCAGAAAGGAGGTCCTGTTTTGTTTTATTTTGTTTTGTTTTGTTTTGCTTTGCTTTGTTTTGTGACAATGAATGAGAGGAGCATGGGAAAAGATTCCTATATATTGATTTCAGGATTTAAAATTCTTCAGTAGGAAAATAAATTTTCAATGAACTTTCAGACCATATGAAAGCAGAGATTTTCCTTTTTGTAATAGTATCGCTTTTAAAATGATTATATTAATATGGTTAATCCTTTCCACACATACATACACAATGGTATACCATTTTTCTTGTGCCCTTTTTTTACACGTAATGTATTTTAAATTATATGGATTATGTGCAGCCATTTACCTGCAGTTTAAAACAGACAAGTTTTATGATCAGAGTATGATTCATTTTTATGTAGAGCTGATTCTTGACTCACAATGCTATTTCCTTTATCAGTGGCTTACTTTATGAATCACATAAAACAGCACTATCATAGAAACATAATACAAGATAATACAAATACATATCATGTACATAATTAAAAATATTTCACCAGTTTTAGAAAAGAAATAGATGAGATTGATATATTTTATTAAATATTTACAATTATATTTTACCTTGTTCTAAATTAAGACATTGAAATCTAGTATGTATTTTACATTTGTCTCCCATGTCAATCCAGATCAACTGCATTTCAAATATTTAGTAGCCATACATAATTAGCAACAGTCATCTGGGACAAAATAGGTGAAAGCAACAATTTCAAGAAACTTTGGTGTAGTTCGTGGAATTCATGTTACTTTGTAAGGAAATTGGAACACAAGACAATATCACAATTATTTTTAACAGTCTTTGCATTTTAATTTTTGCATATTTTCAAAAAAACTAAAGTAAATCTATAATTCTTTTCTGAAAATAGGATTGTCTTGTCTACCAAATGTAGTGCTTTTATTCCTTTCTATTTGTGCTAACAGCAAATTTTCAGGACAAGCTCACTAAATCCATACTGCACAGACAGTTAAATATCCTTGCTCAAGTTTAAATGAGTCCTTGAAATTAGCTCACATAATTACCTGTCAGTGGAATATGTCATCGGTTTCTCTTTTTTTCAAAACTTTAAAAAAAATCATCAGCACTCCTTTAGAAAATGAAATGAAATATTAGAATGACAGACTCTGAGTGAAACATGTTCATGTCTATCTCGCCCTTTCTTCTATTCAAATGTATGATTTTTGCCAATGTTGAAAAATCTGCACCATTAATCTATGTGACATAAATAACAACTTATTTTATATCACAATTCAGTAAGACACTGGATATGATACAGTTGTATTTACAAAAAGAATATATTCATGAGATATTACATTGTCATACAATGGTGCACTTGTCTGCCTATGTGATATTTTTCTCCATGTTCAATGGTGCACATCAAGTTAACACCCACAGTTTATTGTCTTATGTATTGTGTAATTAATAGGATAGCTCATATTTTAGTCAGTCATGGATTTTTTTCTCAATGAATCTTCTTATCGTAAGCAAAATATAGTCATAGAGCCCTAAATTTTTACAATAGTTTTTGTCTATTTTCCTTTTCATTTATGTTTAACAAAAGAGATATTAAGTGGATTTTGTTAATGGATTTAATAAATCATCCTGTAATACCTATGTGTCTTAGAATATCTATTTATTTAATTCTGCAAGGATGCTTTGGATTTGGAATTAGGAATAGCAATTGTAAAAATAATTACCGTATTGTAGACTCTCTAGATAGTCAAAACATATCTCCCTTCTCTTCTTTCCTTCAGAGCATATTTTTCTGCTTGATTTGCTTAGCATAATTTTACCTTATATTAGAATCAGTTGTGGACAGTCATTGAATCTTCTGCTTTATTATGTTATTTAATTAAAAAGGATGATGCTATATTCATTTTTCTCTTTTATCATAACTAGCAAAGTAACTTATGATAGATGCTTTATAAAATATTAGGACCTTACATATGAATCACTATATGATCATGACTTCATTGTTAGTCAAACAAATGGGTACAGCAGTGTGAATCAACGCATAGTCATAATAGCTATAGTACCATTTATACTACACCATCATAAGAATATGTAATGGTCACTCTGTTCTGGATATTATATACCTTAGCTGAAGTATTTTAATCTTCCCTTAAAGATAATTAAATGATATGAGAAAGGTACTATAAAAAGACCCACCGCATACATGAGGAATCTGTGGTTTTAAAAGGAAAAGTCCTTTTTCACAGCAATGAATCATAAGTCAGAGTTCAAAGATACATGTATCTGATAGCCTAATTGGCATTCTCAACTACTGAACAGTGCTGCCCCAGATTCCCACCATTTGGGGCCTCTAAAATGAGAAGGCCTTTGTACAATAGGGTTTCTCTTTCTAGTGATGTTTCCATGAAGTGATATGTATAAGACGATGAGGTAAATATTAAACAAAATACATTATTCATAAGTATAGAAATGTTGATACCAAATTACTTTTTCTTCAATATCTTTACTACTGGCATTTGATAATGTTATTCTTTTTTCTGAGAAGTTTTTATATGCCCATTGTGAAATATCCTCCATTCCTTTCATTCATGCATCATTTTGCAGATTACAAGTCATTTGCTTTTGGTTGAAATAATTTCTGATGCTTGTCTTAGTTTTTATCTATAGTCAAATTTGGAATGGCCACCAGTGATTTTTAAGATTTGCTAGACAATAGAACTTTCCCACTAACCAGAGGCTAATAAGCTTATTTGATTAGAGTTACTTACATTCATTTTCTGTTCTAAGTTGAAAGTTCATTTACTATCAATCTGCCAATACATCTACTGAAACATTTCCCTGATGAAAACAGCAAACCACCCAAATTAAAGTAGTAAAGTATGTGCACAAATACCAAGTAATTCTCCTACACTTTCCTTTTGATGTCTATGTTGAAATTGTTTCTTTTATGAAATTGTGCACTATCCTCCTTCTTCTACATCCTATGTGTGCCTGTGTGTAAGTGTGTGTTGTGTACAAAAGTTTCATTGTCCAAAATATTCATACCACAAAAACTAGGTTAGAACATAGATAAAACGACAAGAATCACAGCAAAAGAGTTTGCTGTATTTTACACAGTAATGTGTGGTCTTCATATTACAAGCTCCACTGGTTTATTCTAGGGATCCTAAAAGAATGATTCTTTTAAATGCCTCCATCTGGAGTAGGAGGGAAATTAGAACATTCATTTTCTGTTTTGTCCCTCTGTATCCCTTGCCAGTTCCAAACTGAGCGATGCACTTGAATTTTGCATTCAAAGAGGTTTTTAGTTCCCAGGTACCTTGGTTTATTTTCCATAACATAGAGTAAGAATTAAACTTGGAAACACACTGGCAGTTCTCAAGCATAATCTGCTCCCACAAACAGCCTGGACAAGTGCTTCTGACTAAGTGTTTCCAAGTGAGCACGAAGTGATTTGCTTGCCAAAGTTCAAATTTCTGTCAAATAGGGCTCTTATGACAATTATTACCTACCGCATTGATTAGGCCTCCAACAAAGAATTACATGGGATTTGAATTTCTGAGTAGAAAATCAGAGATTCCCTCTTAAGTAATGATGTTTTCAGTATGCAAAAGGAATGAGGGGATAGAGGGTGAAAGGTTCACTGGAATACCAGTGTGTCCCAAGAACAATTATTTTACCAAAAATGTCATCTTCTCATTTTCAGAAATCCTTTAGCCAGACCTGTGAATTAGTCCGGCTATACGATTGCCTTATTTTCCAGCTAATGGAAAGTATTCTCAGTTTGACTGCATTGCTCAGCACTTGAGAATCTCTAATTGTTTCCTGCACATATTCTTTTTCCTTTCTCCAATGTTCACTGTTTAATCAGACATCATCAGCAACTTCTCAGTGTGTTGAATTATAAAAATTCTTTGCAGAAACGTAATATGTTCCACTTGGAATAGTCATTCCTATTACTACACTGCACGTGAAAGAAGACCAATATCACACTCTCAGCTAGATATCTTAAATGCATTGTCTTAAGTCTCAAAAATCCGTGCCATGCAATTTCTTATGGCCCCAATTCTATAAAGGAGATCTAAGATTCATAAAATCTAACTGGTTAAACATTATGATGCTCATAGGTGACTGAGTTACACTTGAATGAGATATACCACTAAACGTTAGTAGAGACACATATTCTCAGCCACTTTATAACCACAGACAGAAAGGGAAATGGATGTTCTAGCCTCTAGATATGCTTCATAAGTCCCTGCATCAGAGTGCTGGAATACTACACGGGATGAGGCATGTTCCAGGATTGCTCTGCAACTGGTAACTTCAAAAGATATCTCAGAAACACAAAACCCTCCCTCATACACAGTTTATGCTACCAATTTCCTACACCACACAGCATAATGAACCACAAATGTTCTGTCCCATTTCTTAAAGGTGAGGTTAATTTGAGCACTGCAAAAGGAAATTCTAATTGAGGAAAAATAATACCCACAACAACAAACCCAACCACTTAGTCTAAATTCAAAGGTTCTGGTTAGTTCAAACAACTAATAAAGAAAATGGGAAGAATATAATTTGCAGCAATTTTGCAAAAGAGGAGAAAAAAATCTTACTTTACAAATAGCCCTGGCTTCATATCTAGCCAAGCAAGCAGTAAGGCAGAGGCAGATAATAATGTGATTACTCTGGTAATGATATGCATTAGATACATTATGGGAAACAATAATGCTCCCCACTGAATGCAGTCAATCCAGTTATTGATTTTTCTTAATGTTAAAAGTGCTAGTCTAAAACTGAAAAGAGATATCCTTTATTTATTCTCTTTCCCTTTCAGTTTCCAAGTCCATAGATCCTTTGATGCAGAGTAGTATACAAGATAATGGAGTAATGTATATCTAATCTGACACCTACTGGGCCGGGCTAATGTTTCAGATAAAAACTCCTAGGATACTGTTGCTCCTGAGAAAAAGCAATGCATGACATAAAAAAAAAAAAAAATAAAAAATAAAAGCACCACTAAACTTTCCTTCCATTTTTGTTTGGTTTGCTTTTCTAAAGCATCATTTCAGGCCAAGCATATTTTCCTTTTCAGTCAAAACAATAACATAATAATTAGTCCACAGACTAGGCCCAGAAGATAGATGTGCTTTAAACTCTTCTCCCCAGAGCTTTAAAATCTCCCAGGATGTATGATCCATCATTTTAGGCTTATAATACATTATTATTGTAAGAGAAACAGGCACAGAACACAAGACTCTGTATAATGTGCTCTTCTAGATCTCCTGGTTAAATCACTTTCCCTTACACAAATGCATGCATATGCTTACATACAAACACGAACACAGTTTTATCTAGCCCTCCTACTATCTATACTTTATTTTTCTGGTAATACTCAATAGTACCTGAAATTATGTATTTCTAAAGAACATCAGAAAAAATATTTCAATAAATGCCACACAATATGCAAACCCTGATTTTATGTTACCATTTACCACTATAGAGGGTTTTAAAATCTTTATAAAATATGATTTTGTATTGTCCTTGTCACGTGAATAATTAAGTAAAATAAAAGACAGATGTCCAAAGTTCCCTATATAACTGATAAATTTCATCAGGAAAAATTAAGCCATATATTTGTACCCACATTTGGCTGATATCTAGGGTTCATTTGCCTTATTCATCTCATGTCTCCATCACTGTAGAGGAGAATACAAAGCATTTCTTCTTGTCATTTTCACTTGGCCAATTTCATTTAAACTGCCCCCAGAGGGTCTGAAATAGCATGTCCAGGGCTGACAGACCTATGATCAGTAACACAGAAAGTGAAAAGCATATCAATAGCTTTCTCTACTTAATCAAAGGAAATCACGTGTCTATTTCCAATGAAGCTTTTGATACATTTTAAGAGAGGACAATCAAAACTAAAGTCATTCTATTTTATCTCTGGGCCTAAAACAAGTTCTTCTCTGGGTATTTTAAAATTACTAATAATGAGAAAATTACTTTATTTTTAAAGATCTTTTTGTATGACAAATTTTTTATGCACATATTCCCGTTTGGCCTAAAATCATTTAGGTAAATAAAGTAAAATATTTTGTTCTGGTATAAAAAATTGAATAGTAATAGAAATTAATTATTCAGTTTTTCTAAGTGACTCTAGGCCCAGTTAAGATTATTTTTTCCAAATTTTAATAAAGAAATGCGACACACAAAGAACTTAGCATAATCAATAGTATTTTTTTCCTCGGTCCACTAAGACTATTTTTCTTTCCTGTTTTTTTTTTTTTCTTTTCTTTTCTCTTTTTTCAGTCCTGGGGATCAAACTCACAACCTTGCTCTTGAACTGCTGAGCTAGATCCCCAGCCTATTTTCCCTTCTTTGTATGTAAACCTCTGTGAGTGACAGACATTTGTATATCTTGTCAATTAAATGACAATAAATGAAATGAAATTCTTCTGTGGAGAATCTTTCTTCATGTTTTCTTTCATACTTCACAGTCGAAAATTGTCTTCGGAAGGGGTCTCTGTGACCTCTCTTTGGACAAAAGAGTTTTGAGGCCTCTCATTTAAATACTGATGTTCATTGTTTAATGACTAAGTTCCTGTGACTAGGTTGTTAAATGAATTGGTCTCTAAATAAGGAATTCTATATAGTATGTGCATTGCAATATTCAGAAAAAAGAAATTGTCAAAGGGAACTCCAATGAAGACTTTGCTTTATTTGCATAACTGTTACATGCTGTGCTGTAATACATAATATAAAATTACAGTACTTTACTGCACAGTACAATCAGCCAAACTTACAGTGCTTTGTAAACAAGGTATGCTGTATAAAATAAAAGACATCAGGGTTCTCTAAATAAGCTGTATGGAATGGTACCAAAAAAGCCCTGCACAGGTCCTAAGTCCAAACATTAGGCCATAGATTCAGCCATGAAATGGAGGTTGTTAAGTGAGGTTTACCTGTGCCTAAATCGACCCAAAAAGCTTAGGTGTAAGACGAATTCTCTATGTGGTTTCTTGAATATTTATGAAAATCTGCACTACAAACATTAGATATTTAAGATTTTACAAGGGTCCTATAAGTTTTTACACTAAAAATGAAGAAAGTAGAAGTCAATTTCAGAGCATTGTCAAAACAATAGTGGTGATTATTTCCAATTTCCTATGCCAAATAAAATTAAAGAAATCTGCAATAACTTCTCTTTCAGAAAATCAAAAATATTTAGTGAATTACTGCTGTCATGCTGTAACAATCTCTATTAAAAATTGGAAACCATAAACTTTTCCACAATATGATAGTACCAATGGTAGTATATGTACCTTAATTATTTTTGCTTTACTTATTTCTTGTCCATACCTTAAGTTACCAAGAAAAGAATAAATTGACCTAATTATATTATAGCCATTGATCAAATTGTAGATTTTATTAAAAACAACTATTAATTCAATCGTTAGTTTATTATAAGCATATATTTTATTTAAACATTTTATATCCTTAATATTTATTTCACACAGATTTATTGTACTGCATTTTATAATAGTCACAAACATTTTTAACAACAGTTTCTTAATCTTTAAAATGGGAGTACTAATATCCATTTATCACATTGATATCCATTCATCATGCATTTATTATATTGAGGCTTGGATAATACATGCATATAATTTAAAGTAAGGCATACCCAGTAATAGGGATCCATTAATAATAATTCACTCTTTTTTCATTAATTTTTACAATTACTGAGAGAAAAAAATGGAGCTGTTATCATTCTTTACACAAAAATTTTAAAGAAGAAATGCAAATTGACTGACATATTTGCCCCTCTGAATAAAGAACTAAAATCCACATATTTTGCTCCTAGCTCAAAATACTCACATATTTAATCCATCCATATATTGCAAATTCTGCCAAAAGAGCAATAAACAAACGACACAAAGTTTTTGTCCACATGGGGCTTGCACTTTGATAGAAAGGAAATACTCCAGGATGCTATCTGGCAGAAAAAAAAAAAATAAAGCAATCTAACAGATAAAAATTGATATGGATGAACATAGCAAACTTTCTCTGTTGAACCATCATGATGAAGTCATGCTTAAACAGAGCTTTGAAGGAAGTAAAAGAGCAAGGTATGATGGTTTCTGAAATTCCATTCCAAGCATGAGTGGTGTGTTCCAGAGACAGCAAGCAGGGGCCTGCAGCAGGCAAGGTAGGAAATGAGATCAGGACACAAAGTTTGGAGATGACATCCTGCAATGTCACCTGGTTCTTTGTTCTTACACTGCTATCCTGCTTCTCCAAGAGTAAGTGTAGGTTTTATTTTGTATTACAGGGACTATTTTCCGTATTACCCTCTTTCATCTTACTTTTAACTAGTGGGTTCTATCAGTGCTGCAATAATAATGAAATAAAAGGTGCAGTTTATAATATCCTTCCAATTATTTTACTTGTTCATTATCACAGTGAAATTGTTGTCAATGACATTTAATTTTTAAGATGAACAAGTGTAATGAGGATAATAACTAACATAGTTTAATCAATTCAAAAAAGAATTCATATATCTCTAAACCATATGAAGACTAAAATAAATTTGCACAATTGACACAAAGTTGATGTCTTCTACAGTAGAGGTCAGAAATTGAATATCTTTTACATAGAATTTGTGTGTATCTATGACTTGGAATCAATTGTACTGCTCTTAGTTATCTAAAACTCGCTGAGTTATAAACACTCCAAGAAAATGAAAGGTTCAGAGACCCCATAAAATTTGATCATCTACAAGAGTATTTTGGACACATTCTAGTTTTCCACTGATGACATTCCATTTCAAAACTAGATCCATGTTGAAGTTCTTTGTTTAAAAAATTTCTAAACATTCCTTTTGCTTTTCTTTTTGTATTTGCATACGTTTGTGATACATAATTCCATTTGTCTTGAGGAATTAAAACTCTGATTACATCTACTCCCCCTTTCCCTCCCCATACTTCCCTCTCTTCCTTTCCCCAGATCTCCTTTCTATCTCCACATAAGGAAATAGAAATGCTGAAGTATTGGTTGGTTTATCCAGACATAACACCACAGTTAGATTTGCAATTCTACTCCTTGCTGCTCAATATACTTTTCAAATGAAATCTGTATTTAGAATCTTCTGTGACGGAACGCTGGGTTCACATACAGGCCTCCTCCTTAAGTCACCAAATGCAGTTAAATAAAAGGTATGTGAAGACCTATGTATACATATGCTGAGAATGATAGAATTTGCTCAGAAGAGAAGCAGAACTCTACTAGGACAAGATTTTTAATAGCATTCTAACAGAAATATATTTTATTATATAAATTTTGTGTGGTTCTTTTTCAAATTTACTTTAGGAAACATGATTCTTAAATTCGTGGAGACACAGGAAATAAAAAAGACACATTCTGTTAAAAATAAACAAAATTCCTATGTACTTTTTATGTATTGTTTGTTTCAAGTGCAACATCTGTAATAGTATAACATATCTCCAATAACCTTGACCATGCAATATTAATGTACTTTTCAATTTACCATTAATAGGTATGAATCACATCATAGCAAAGCAACAAATAGAATTTGTTCCTCATTCCTAACATCTTAAATTAGAAAAGTTGAATGAGTGAAATAAATTAGCAAGGAGTTCCACAAATATCAAATTTTTATCCACAGCCAGAAAATATTTAAGTTTTGTCTATAGCAGGAATAGTCTACATCATAGTCAATTATCATACTTAATAAAATTTGAAAGGGTCACAGCAAAGGTAAAGAATACTATCAACATAAGTAATGCAATAGGAATTCTAGTTCACTCAAAGGGGTTTCAATTGTCCTGTCATTTTTACCCTTTCTTAGAGACCTTATTTGTCAGAATAAAAGTACCAAGTTAAGCAGATCTCACTTATAACCCTTGTTTAAGCATAATTTCAATGCCTTACAAAATCATTACTTTGAGCAGTTAAGTATTTATACTAAGGTTTCATTCATCTGTTATCATTCGTATAAAAGACAATATTATTTGTATACAGCAATATAAGCACAATATTGTATTCCAAGGAAATGTCTCTGCCATTTGCTCATCACAATTAATACTCAAGAGGGTATAATTTTGTTGTACTTCATAGCCACAGAGTAGGAACTACCGATTTCAATATTATGATGACCTACTGTAAAAACCCTTACCAGAATTCACCAACCTACTCTTCTAATTCCTTTAAGCAAGTTATCCTTTTATGATACCTTCTTTCTATCAACCTGGTACTGCTAACAGCTCCTTCTTGCTGTTTACAGTTCTTATTCTACTATGGACAAAGGCTGGTCATACTTTTCTAATAAAGGTCACCTATATCTTGAAATCATCTACATTTCCCAAAAGATAGTTTACATTCTAAAACTCCTTTGTACTGCTTGATTCCTTAAGCAGGGGATCAATGAGAGAGAACATGGAATATTGGAACTGTGCAAACTTCAGTTAAAATTCTAGATTCTAATAATTGCATGAGTTTATGATAATTACTTAATCTCACTGAGTCTCAGTTTCCTCAATGGTAAGAAGCTAATGATATTCTTTGCCTCATAGAATTACTGTTAGCTCAAATGAGAAAATACATTCAGTGATTGATAGTTGATAAGTATAATATATATAAAATCTTTCTGATACATAAAAATGTAGAATATCATTCATTGTATGTATGTATACTGTTTGGTGAGTACATATCTTCTATAAACATCACACAAAACAATAGAAAGTGAAAAATTCCAAATGAATTTCAAGTCAGAGTAAGTTTAAATTTTAAAAAACAATTACATTCACCAACTGTTTGAGATGAAATATTACATATATTACGTTGCTTAAGTTTATTTCCTTATCTTCAACTTTTGTTATTCATGATACTACTTTCCATTCATCATACATATCCATAAATATATCTCCAAAATCAAATTTGACTCAGTAAATATATACTGAAAATCATTTTGAATAAGACAGTGCTAAGTGCTAAAAAATGAAGAAAGATTAGGTAAGCATTATCCACTAAAACATAACTAACATTCCTTTGAAATATTTTGTACTTTCATACTAGTCTTTTACATCATGAATATTTTTAAAAATGCATATGGACCAAAGCTTATCAAAATTTATCACCTAAATCCCTCCATATTGATCTCAAAGCATTGCTTCATAATGAAATAATACTGCATTAAATCTAGTTTAGGGAAATGAACAAGAATCTGACACAAAGAATTATTAAAGCTATTATCTTTTATTCTTCTTGACTTAAATTTATCCAGTTGGACAATGGAACTTGAGATAGTTAGCTCGTATTTTTGTATTTTTTTGTGTGTATGCATATGTTTATTTTCCCTAATTTTCAAATATTTCTCCAATTAAAATGTAAATTTTTAGCTGTGGACTAGTTAAACATTAGAACATCTCAATCGAATAGTTGACTAGAGGCAATATTGGGGATGGAAAAATGTAATTAGATTGTAAGTTTTATCATAAGATTAATAGAGAATCATTAAAAATACAAGGCAAATGTTAAACCTGGAATTTGAGGAAATATTAGATTTATTCCAGTAATGTATTCAATTTAAATATGCTCAGGTATTTCTTATCCAAATGTGGTGAGAAACCTTTTTCCTAAATGGTTATAATTATAACTGCTTTATTCAAAATATTTCTTAAAATTCACTTTGTGATTTCCTAACTTTGGAAAAGGAAAAGGAAAAGATAAGCTGGGAATTTTCTGAATCGGAATATATGCAAGATAAAAATCAAACACATTTCTAATATATCAATTAATAAGTTTACTGATAATTGATTTGTATTGCCATTCAGAAATATAAAAGATGAGCTGGAACTTCTCTTAACAGTCCAAATTCATTTCCAGGAAACATAATACAAAATCCTACTACAAAGTTAAGAATAAACTTACCAGGATTGACTTCTACTTAAACCACATCTCTCTCTCTCTCTCTCTCTCTATATATATATATATATATATATATATATATATATATATATATAATTTTTTTTCCCACAAACTGTGAGTCACAGCGTGTGTAGATGGGGAACTCTGTGTGTGTGTGTGTGTGTGTGTGTGTGTGTGTGTGTGTGTGTGTGTCTGGTGGCTGATGCAAGAAAAGACAAATGTGGTAGGAAAAATGTCTTTACTCATAAGCACTTTGGTTAAAGAAAGCAACGATTTCATTATACTTTCAATTGTCATTTCAAAGCCTTGTCTCTAGTTTCTTAAGGCTCTGCTAGCTCTGTGATATAACTAGATGGAGATCATTCTGCTGTGACCAAGTTACATCTCAATACAGTACCCTCATTTTTCATGTCTCTTGCTTAAAAACAAACAGCGAGCCACAGAGAAAGACATGCAGTTAGCTGATAAGAACCTAGACTAGAACTGTGGAATTTTCAGAAACAAAATCAACACTTCTCAAAGGATTCAAGTCTTAAATTTTTATCTGCAGAGAGCTTTCTAAAAAAAATCTTGCTCTTAGAGATAGAACTACTTTTTGTTTCCCAAGGCAGGTCAGCAGTCAACACTAAGCAGTTTGTGATGCTGGTGTATATGACAATTTGCAGGGACAACAATTATTTTCTTCTGAATTTCTTACTCAAAGTTAAGTATCCTGTTTTTCACATGAGCATTTGCGTTTAAAATTTTTACACTTCGCAAAGCCAGGGAAAGCTCAGTGACACCGCAGCTGCCTGGCAAGTGTGAGGTCCTGAGTTTGACACCTGGTATAAAAAATAATAATAATAATAATAAAATGTAATCAGCAAGTAAAACTCCAAAAGTGATGCATTATGTGAGTTAATATTTCTTTTTTTTACAATGCTATATGCTTCTATTATTATTATTATCATTATCATTATTATCATCAAATGTAGTTATTCAACCATAGGCTTGAGGAAAACCAGATATTTCTTCTCTTCTTCAGGTTAGGTAATTTTTCAAAATCCCTGACTAAATGAGAAGTGTTCCTCCTAGAACAATTGCCTGGACTCTGTTAAACCCTTTACCCAGAAGTCCTTGACACTAAGTGATCACCAGCAGGCTCTTCACTCAGAAGACTCACAGTGATAGAGGAAATAAAGGAACTAACAATGCCCAGCATCCATTAAGTTTCAGACACTGTTTTGTGCTTTTCTCCACACTACGCTGTTTAACTGTGATGCACCTTACCAGATAGCTGTATGATCAGGCTGGATCTTAGAAGGGTAGGAATCAATACATTCTGGTTCAGGAGCAAAGTCCACTCTTGCTCTGTACCTCAACCGTATTTCACAAAAGGCAGCAGCACACAATGGAATCCTCCCTCATAAATAGGCTAATCATGGTGTCTTCCTTCCACAACAGTTGGCAGAATTCGAGGAGATCTGAACAAGTAAAATGCCCAGAGCAATACCAGTCAAGCCCCTGAAAAGGATAACTGCTCTTCAAAACTATATGCACTTTAAAAAAAAAAAAATTAAGAGAAAAAAGACACAGAAAAGAAAAACAAAAAGCAAAAGTGACAAACAACAACGACAAATCCAATAAAATAACATTATAGGTTTACAAAACAAGATGATAGGAATTTGACAATGGTTGTGATATTGCATATTGTTACCTTCAAAGGGCTTGTTTAGAGTAACATATATAGACATGCAAAATTGATCTAATCATATGAGTACTAACTGTTCTTTTTCAATAACTAACGCATTTAGTAGTATAGTCATTTTAACTATCTTATGCATACATATATACAAATTTATGTCTTTTTCCTTTTCCCTTCCTTCTTTCTTACTTTCCCCTTATAATACCTCTTGTTATCTTCAAAATAACTGCCCAGCTAGGACCATTCAACCATAGTTGTGTCACCCACAATTATTGGTAACCAAGTGCACCTAGTGGGGACCAGACTCGGGGTTCCTAGAGATTCTTGAGAAATAGTGCTTCCTGCTTGGACCCTCAGGGTTGAACCTCACCTAGTTGACCAAGAAGGTTAAAATCAGAATTTTCGGCAGTGTGAGTGATTGGTTCCATCATCCTGGGAAGGCAGGCCTAGCCGTTCAATCGCTCAGAGCAATGTGTTGTGGAAAGCACTGGTCTATGGACTTTCCCGTGTTTTTAGCCACTCTGTATTGTCTCCTTCCCTCGCCCCAAAGAGAATTTCTCCCACTTTGCCCCAAGCCAATCCTCAGGCATCCAGAGGAAAAGACTTGGATAGAGAGATGGCCTGTGGCAGTTGTCACATCAGCATTCAGAAGTACAGCTCCCCGTCACCTCCCTAACACAGCTCTGTGCCGGCATTTTAGGGAGCCAACTCTGATGATAGGAGTTTACTATGTCACTAGGCGTGAGGAATCCGTAATTGTTGCTGTCTGTATCTGGTGTGTGTGTGTGTGCGCGTGGTTTCTTTGAGATGGTCTGCAGGCTGACCTTGAACTCACTGTATTATCCAGGCTGTCCTTAACTCACAATGATCCATCTGCCTCAGCTTCCCAGGGCTAGGATTAGGGACATGTGTGCCATGCCCAGTTTTGTCTTTTATTTTGAGATGGGGTCTTGCAAAATTGCCTAGGCTGGGCTCAGACTTTCAGTCCTCTTGCCTCAACTTCCAGTAGTGTTGGAATTACAGGCGTGCACTCCCTTATTTAACTTATATGTATTTTATAGTCACCTGCAATTTAATAAAACCCTGTTTCCTCTGTTCTAAAACAAAAAACAAAAAACAAAAAAACTATACATATCTGGGCTGGGAAGATACATATCCCTTAGAAAACAGAAGAATTTCCCTTGAGAATGGGAAGCAGAGCACAGAAAGGGAATGGGGTGAGAATGTTCCTGTCTGGGGACTACTGGCCCTTGCAGAAAATGTTTACGGGGGGATTAAAGAGGACAGATGAACTATCAAGAAGGAGATTCCAAGTATAAAGTAGCTTCGCCTAGCATGATGGCACTAGAATCAGGCAAAAGGGCATGTTCTAGATGCACCTTGAAGGTTGTGGTGGACAGTGTTCAGCTGCCCAAAAGTGTTGTGTTGGTGAAGCTTCTCACTCCATGTTTTATGAGGGTTGATGAGGTGATGACCTCCTTTACTGAACCCAGGGATAGAAACATGATCCAGCTGGCCAATCAGAGTACGTCATCCTTGCTACACACTGGCTGAGGAAAAGAACAGAGCACAAGGCATGACCAATGAAAGTTTTCTCTAGTACTTCTAAAAAAATTTTGTTTTTGAGGCAGGATCTCACTGCATAGTGCAGGCTGACCTTGAACTCATTTTATGTAGTCCAGGCTGACCTTGAACTCATGGTGATCCTCCTGCCTCAGCCTCCCAAGTGCTGGGATGATGGGCATGTGCTGCTGTGCCTGGCTTCTAAAATTATTTTAAAATTTAAAAATATTTAAACTTATTTTTGTAATGCTGGGGATGAAACCTAGGGCCTCATACATGCTAGGTAAGAGCCCTGCAACTGAGTTTCATACTGAGCTTTTTTTGTTTTGTTTTGTTTTGCTTTGTTTTTTTGTTTAACTAGAATGGTGGTGAATGTGACACAATTTTTCCTTCTCTTAGGATCTCAGGCTGGGGATCAGTTTAGCCACCTCCCAGGAGACCATTGCTATTAAGTGAATGAGGCTAATAAATGAAGAGAACTGAAGATGAAAGATGAAGCCACAGGCAAGTGTGGTGGCACAGGCCTGTACCTCCAGCACTTGAGAGGCTCAGGCAGGAGGAGTGCCATAAGTTCGAGGTCAGCCTGAACTACACAGTGAGTTCAAGGCTGGCCTGAATTACATAGCAAGATCCTGAGGAAGTAAGAGAGAGAAAGACAGACAGACTGACAGACAGACAGACAGACAGAGACAGACAGAGAGACAGAGACAGAGAAAGACAGAGACATGGCATGTTCTAGAACATTCAAATTCCTAGACAGGCACAGACCACTTTCACCTGTGTATTTCTTATGATCTGTTTATTCATCCAGGGGAGGAGTGCCCTGCTTCCATCCCACCCCCAAAAATCCTTGTTCATCTTTCCTTCCTATAATAAATGGCAACTCCCTCTTAAAAAAAAAAAGAAAGAAAGAAAGAAAGAAAAAAAAAATAACTGCCCATACTATCAGGCATAATAAACAGAATAGTACAGAATAAAACCAATAAAAACAAAACAATGGAAGCAATACAGGACTTCAAAACAATAGTAAAACAACACTGGTTACCATAATGCCTCTTGTTATCTTCTAAGCAGTTGTCTATATCATCAATCATAATACAATCAAACAAATCAAAATAGAATAAAATCACTCAAAACAAAACAATGAAGCAATACAGGGCTTCAAAACAAGGTGATCAAATATTCATAATAGCTACCATAATGTATTTTATTACCTTTGAAATAGCTGTCCATGCCATCAAATACAATAAAATTAGACAAACTGAAATAGAATAAAAACAAACTAAACAGAACTATGAAAACAATACAGAATTCAAATCATAATAATAGATTAACAATGGTCACTGCCTTCCATTTATAGACACTTCTTCCCCTTTCATTTTTACAATATGTATTGTGTATTTTGAATCCTACTAACTCCTTTAGTTTTTTTATACTAGGGAGATAACATGGTGTTCACCCATGTGACTCTGGATCATTTCATCCATGAACATCATCTTAAGTTGCATCCATTTATCTACAAGAGGCTTGAGGTTATCTTTCTTCATAGCTGAGTAGTTTTCCATTGGATAAAAATGTCATATCTTTCTTATTCACTATGCAGCTAATCGGCAAGCTACTCCCACTTATTTCTGTTTCCCTGTCACATACAGCATTATTCTCTCTTCTTCGATTTTCAGTCTATTGACCTCCTTTTGAGTTTAATATGCTTCCTGTATAAAGCATATTGATGGATCCTGTCTCCTGATCCACTCTGCCTGTGTTTCTTTTTTATTGGTGAACTGAGGCCATCTACATTAATGGTTAAGGCTAACATGCACTGCCTTGTCTCTGCCATGCTATTTCCCTGCTGTTGGCTGCCTACTTTTCCTCTCCATTCAATTGTCTGCCCTGCCCAGTGATACCCCTCTGCCACCATTTCTGGAGCTGTGGTCTTTTTTATCTCTCTCTAAAATGTCCTTCAGTATTCTTTGTAGGGTTGGCTTGGTGATCATAAATTCCTTCAGTTGTTCTTTGTAGTGGAAGTATCTTATTTCTCCATTAATTTTGAAAGATAGTTTTGAAGGGTACATCAATCTGAGTTGGAAGTTGTTTTCTTTCAGGACTTGCAATACTTCACTCGAAGATCTTCTTGACCTGATGGTTTGTGTTGAGAAGTCTGTTGTGATTCTGATAGAAATAGATGATTCTATGCTTGTGAAACAAGTTGGCAGACAGAAAAAGTAGAAAGTATTACAAAAGGCATGGAGAAATGTTTAAGGGTGATGAAATATATTTATTAACTTGATTCTAGTGATGGTTTTCTTGGCATATGTATCTATATTAGGAAAGAAAATTATTTATGTTAAAGATATTCAAGTTATTGCATGTCATTATACCTCAATAATGTCATTTATTAAAAGTTTAAACAATAACATCATGAAAAGTAGAGCATCTACTAAAAAACACCAAAATTCTGTTGTGCTCTGAAGTCTTCTCAGACTGAATCTTCAGGGATTCAGACAGTGAAGATTCATATTGTGCAAAAAGATTTGACTTATTTCTCATTTAGTTTAAGTATTTGTATTTATTTACTGCTAAATTCACTATAATGTTCCTCTTAAGATAGTTTTTATCTGATTTATATTGTATGCAAGTATCACTAATTGTTTAGATTTGTTTTCTAATTTGTATTTTTGACAGAATTTAGCATAAGCTCTGATTGCTCTTCAGTCAATATTCTTGATTTTCAGAGCCATGTATTTGATAATTTTACCTCCTAATAAAGTTTAATCAGTATTTTCACTAAAAAGTAGCAAGGAATATTTCAGTCATTGTTGTGCTGCCAAAATTTAGTCAAAACTCTTTTCTGTTTTAAAATTATTTATATTCCTATAGAAAAGCTACAAGGAAGATGTATTTATGTCATGTGATAAATATCCACACTGTTTTATACTAGTATTTTTAAGACCTTTTACTCTTTATATGTACTGGTGTGCTATATAGAAATTACAATATAATAACCTCCTGTGAAATATTTGTAGCACAATGCTATTTTTAAGGATCAATGAATTTTACAAGAAACCTTAAATAATTTAAATTTCATTTTATTTTTAATTTATACTCTGTCAGATAAGAAGTTTGGTTAGAGACTGTTTTAAGAAAATAATAAACTATAGCATCAAAATTTTCAAATATTTACACACATTATCTAATTTTTCTACAGAATATTCCTGATCTGTAAGTGCACAGTAGCAATACCTAAAACCATAAAGCTATTAAATCAAACCAACTGGTGTAACTCTATTGGAAAAATTCCTAATCAAAGATCAAATTTCTACACACTTGTAACTGTTTGGGCAGAAGATTATATGTTTCTTAGGTACATGCATAAAGTAAGTGATTCTAGGTTCTGATGGCAGAGATTAAATGCATGGAGGAAAGGTGCAGAAAACAAAGGTGGGTAACTCCACAAGTAGGCACACAGTTCACAAATATCTGCACCATGACTTGACTAACTTGGTTGTGATGATGGATGGGTCAAACAGAAGACCTAAGAAGTAAGGTAATATGACTAAATGATTGTGAAATCTCTGTATCATCTTATTCTTTTGGGTATAATACTCCTAACAGGACCATTATCTTGTCTTAGAAGTTACCTTCTCAATGAAGCTCTCTCTGATAGCTTATCCAAAATTACATTTCCCTTTTTTCACTGATATATTTTCTCCTTACCATTCTTCCTTTTATGTATTTTGGTTATTAGTCTACCCCTACTAAATTGTAACTTTCATGGTAGGCATGGATCTTTATACTTTATTCATGCTTGATTTCCTACTACCTACAACAATGTCTGGAAAATGGAGGCTCCTCAGTGTTTTGTTTTGTTCTGTTCTGTTTTGTTTTGTTTTGTTTTGTTTTGTTAATAATGAAGGTGAACCTTGAGTTTTCTGAGTTACTGAGAAAGGTACAGTGAGACAGGGTCTCAAAGAGACTGATGTGATCATACACAGTTTTCTATACTTGACTGCTTACCAAAAATACTAAATTCTGGCACTTTGGCAAAACTGGCCTCTGGGACACTATTTCCAAGACAATTATTTATGTGCTCCTAGACTGATAGTCTTTCATATCAATAAATCTTGATCCTAACTTCAGTCCTCTCCAGCAAATCTTGAACTCCTGGTAAGTGCTCCCCAACTTGTCTGTTGCCTGCAAATGGACTGTTTAAAGTTCCCACTGTACTGCTTTAACATGAAGGAAGATTTCCTATCCAGATATTCCTCAAAATTAGGTTCTCAACATAAGCCACAGTAAACAGTTGGCAACAAGCCTTTTGCCTATAAAACTTCCTAATCTCTCAACACCACATATAAAAGAGCAGCCATATTACCCACAATTTTCTATCCTCATTACCATGCATAATATTAGTTCATGGAATATATGAATATCAGAGCTACTAAAATATTTTGATCATGTTCATTTCTACCTTTTTACATTAAAAGGTATGGTTTATAAGAGCAAAACCTGATTTGTTGTGCTCATGGTCTTCTTTTTAGTTCCCGAAGTGTATCTGGTTGTCAGCAAAAGTAGACAGTGGACAAATGGATATGAACTAATACTTCCATAAAATATGAGAAAATATTCCCAATCTCTGTCTCCTTTTGGAAACAATCATCATTGTGTAGATGTTTTCTTTAAAGCTAGATAATTGTACCAAGGAATCACTAATATATACATTAGAATGAGACAGAGAGCAATAATACTACTTAGGAAAAATTTTTTAAATAATATAAAATTCAAAACTACAATCCCTGATTTCTTACCATGCCCTCCCTAAAATAATTCATGGATAAAATGAATGTAAAATTTAAATGTCAGAATAAAATTTATTTTATTAATAAAATCAATTACTCGTGTTTGCTTTTTTGCAGAATTTAGTATATCTGAATATTTAGAAACATCTGGAGCTTAGGGAATCTTTCATTTTTTTCCTGAATAAATGAGATCATGCAGAGATGTTGATTAGGATTATTCTAAAAATAGTTTCTTATTTTCAAAAATGCATTATTCTAAATTTGGGTCAGAGTAGTAAATCACCAAAAAGAACACATACATTTTTTCACAATTTTTTTCTTTCCCAATAAACAGTAAGTATGGGAAAGGTCAATTTGTCTCGTGAAAGACCATGGATTTGTGAGAAGAAATAACATTTTTAGTGAGATCAATCCCAACCTGCTCTTCACTGAAGTCTCACACTGAATCTTCAACTCTGTCCTTTATAAATGCAATGGGAATTAACTTGGGTAGTTCTATTAGCACTAATGGTGGTCATACACACATCAATCCACGGACTGTCAGTGGTGAAATAGATCCAACAGCACAGAGTTGTTGAACAACTGAGAGGATTATACTAACATTGTCCTCTACAACATGACTGATGTCTTGGTTACTTTTTACTCATTGCTGAGACAAAATACCTGACACCCAAAATTAGGGAAGGAAAGGTTTATTTCTTACAGTTCTCAGGAGTTTCAGTCCATACTCAGTTCGCTCAAAGGCAGCATGGCATAGCAGGGCACCCATTCATGGTGGCCACCAAACAGCAAGGCATGCTAACTAGAAAGAGAGAGAGAAAGGAAGACACACCTTCCTTATACTATAAGTTGGCTCCACCCTGGGCGGGTGCAGCACTCACACCACCAATCCCAGTGCTAGACAACAAACCAATCACGAATGCCAGACTCTGCCCCATCCAAATTACATGAGGCCTTGGAAGGACACAGAATCAAACCAACACAACTGACATTCTTTTGTTTTTCCCCTGGTGTTCAAAGACTCAGATAGGACCCTAGTCTACCTGTCCTTTACCAAGACACATCATTCAATACACTTGAAAGAGCTCTGTTAGTACTTCTCCAATATACGCTCAGATCATATATACATTGGGCTACATGGAGCTTAGTAATACACCTTGGTGAAAGTATCTCTAAGACTCAGGCTTGTCCTTGACGTCCTCTTTGTTTTTAAAATGTTTAATCATTCAACCAAAGGTTTTGCTTTAATTGTTTTATTTAATCAAATAAATGATATAAAAATACTATCTATCACTCAGAAGAGCTATGTTGAGAGTGCTACATGGAAGAGCTAAATCCTACTTTTCAATCACTACTAACAATAGTAAGGAAATCACAACACAATCTGAAATTTCATTATAACTTTGATCTTTTGGGGGTAAGTTTACAAAAAAATGAAAATATTAATATGAACCATGTATAAGAGACCAACTCCAGGAGATATATTCTACTAAAGAAAATAAGCGTGTATCTGTGTAATCTCTATCTTTTAAGAAATCTAGATTTAGGCCAACTTTTTGGCATATGCCTGTAATCTCAGCTACTTGCAAGTGTGAGGCAGGAGAATAGCAAGTTTGAGGTCAACCTGCACAACATAGTAACATTCCATCTCAAAATAAAAAACAAAAGGCCTGGGGATGTATTTCAGTGATACAGTGTGCCTGGATTCCCAGTACCAAAGAAGAAAAGAAAAGTAGGGGACCAGGTTTTAATTATCAATCCCTGCACTGAAGTGATATGATTGGCATTCAAATCATAAGCCTGTTTGTAGTTTTCATTTCATATCACATAATTGAAATTTTTATATTTATCTTAAATTATAAAATCAGCAAATAATATGGCAGTATAAAAGACATAAAAACTAGATTTAAATTGTTGGCTTTGTAGTTTATAAACTATGTGATCTTAAGAAACGTCCTAAGCTTTCTGCATCAGTTTTCTCACTTATAAAACTAAGGCAATGGTACTATCAAAATGTAAGTTTTCAATATCTGTCACAGAAGACTTTCCATATGGAAGAAGCTTTAGTATTTATTATTTAGTCTCCATTAAAAACATTATAAATAAATAAAATTTTGAGTCTTTTAGGAGAATAGCACATAGTACATTTTCACATGCACATTCACAATATAAAGATATGAGCATATATACACACCTGTACATGTACATATAAAAGAATGTAGCATGAAAAACTGATTTTTAAAATGTTTTGTTTCTCTTCCATGATAGGACTTGGAATGTTAAATATGAGAGAGTCACATATATAAGTAAAAGACTAAATTACTCTTTTAAGAAATACAGCCAAAATATCGAAAATTGTGAGTCAAAAGAGTTTACAATTCAAAATAAAGTTGTTTATTCTACAACTAAGAAAAAGCATTGGAAATCATTACATATATATTCTATCTATATCTCTTTCCTTCTAATCATTCTGAAAATTTTCAAAACTGTTTCCTAGCAGGAAGTTTCAAGGGAAAATTTTCTACTAAACCACCATGCTAAGTAATTTTTCACTACACAAATCAATATTGAGCACTTCATAATTCTTTGCCCTAAAACTATTTTTCTTTCTCAACCCCAACCTTGTAAGCACCGCCTTCAAAACCAGTGTGCTTCTAGCTACACTAATTTCCCTGAGAACTATCACAGGAAATTCATGCAAATCCAGTGTGGTCTGAACTCTGAGTACCAAAGTGCAAAATACACTAGTGCACTTTAGAATCCTGCACTCATGACTATGGCACTGGCCACCCTTCTGTAATTAACTCAGTGTTGGTTGATTTCCTGTGTTTGTCTTTCAACAGAAGGAGATATAATGCAATAGCTTGAAAAATGAAAGACCTTCTCATTTACACATGAAAAACCATCTTATGTGGTAGCTCCACGGGACTGTCTGCAGAGCTCTGTGTATACATTGCGTTTAAGGGCTTAGATCTCTCTGCACCTGCTGTGTCACTACAGACCCCTACTAGTATGAAGCCTGTTAAAGCAGGAGACTTTTCAGGCTCTGTCTACAGGACGCCAATACAGCTGGTCAATTCAATTCATTTGATGAGAGGGGAAAAAAATAAACCAGTTACTCCAGTAGGGAGAAAATTCATCAAGCCATTTCTCCAGTGTTCCATAGACAAATAAACTGGCTACCTTCATTTTCCATTTTGCCACCTGTTCTGCGAGGTTGCATAGACCCAGCTCCAGGCTCATCATTTGTTTTAATCACA
Organism: Dasyprocta punctata; assembly: GCA_004363535.1. Lineage (NCBI taxonomy): Eukaryota > Metazoa > Chordata > Mammalia > Rodentia > Dasyproctidae > Dasyprocta > Dasyprocta punctata. The sequence goes on from RJWM01003938.1 coordinate 31,175, forward strand.
CTAAATGCAGCATTGAATCAAGTTTCCAATCAGAAAGCTGCCATCTGCTCAAATCCAGAGAAGAGATATAGAAGATGCTTCACAGTTGCAGCTCTATGGGGGCCTCAAGGGTTTATCCCTGTAAAAAATGCAGTCCTGATGACTGTTTCTGTGAGACTACCCTTAAGAGACACAGTATTTTGTGCATTACAATATAAAAAGATTTATGTCACTAACCAGTTGTTTATAATGGGAATGTAGTGTTACTGAGCTGATAAAAGGACTGTAGCCATTATCCAGTTAATAGAGTTATTAACTAGAGTTAAATTGGTTCAATAATCTGAAAACAACAGGGAGTAGCTGGGAAATTCTTTGACCACCCACACACTGGCAAGGACTTTAAGGGTAGCCACCTAAGTGGTCTATAGAAAAGCAGAAATCATCAATAATAAAACATACAAGCTATTTATATTTTATGTGCTGGTTTGTCTGTACTCCACTGGGAGTATATCTTTCTTGGAAGATTTCTTCTAAGAAGTTCCATTATTGGTATCAGCTCCTGGGAGGAGGAAGGTTATGCCTGGATACTAACATATTAATGAAGTGTGATAATAGTTAATATAAATGGCAAATATATTCATCATTTGTACTTCATAATTTATTGTATTGCAGCTATTTAGTATTTGTGTAGTACAATTTCATATGCATATATATATATAATGTGTATAAATTTTATATATCATATAAATTAACAAAATTCTTTTCAGGATCTAGTTTGTTTTTAGCCAACTGGATTTTACACGTGTCCTTATTTATGCTATTACTTATTCTTAGATAAGGTAAGAAAGACATCAATAGCAAATATCATTCATTTAAAAATCATTTACCATTAGCTTATAGTTCAACTGGACAGCTAATAAAATAGTCCCATAGTTATGGTAGGAACCCATATACAAATTTCCAGGAAGATGGTCTGCTCCATAAAGTAGTAGGCTAATTTTTTTTTTATTTAAGAGGAAATGGACACAGAAAAGAGAAACAAAAAACAAAAGAGACAAACAAACAACAACAGCAAATCTAATACAATAACATTATAGGTTTACAAAATGAGATGGTTGGAACTTGACAGTAGTTGTAATATTGCATATCATTGTCTTCAGATTAACAGATATAGACTTGCAAAATTGATCAAATCATTTGAGTATTAACTGTTCTTTTTCAATAACTAATGCATTTAGTAATATAGTCATCTTAACTATCTTATGTACACCTTTTTATAAATTTATTATAGAAATCAATGTTGTATTACTATGCATTGCTTCTATTATTTTATTTGTTATTCATTTTATTTAGTACTATTTGTTTGATTATATTAGGTCCGATGGTATGGGCAGTTATTTTGAAGATAACAAGAGGTACTACAAGGGGAAAGGAGGAAAGAAGGAAGGGAAAAGGAAAAAGACATAGATTTATATGTGGGTATACATAAGATGGTCAAAATGACTATACTACTAAATGCATTAACTGCTGAAAGTAGTAGGCTAAATTAGTAAGACTTCTAAAGTTTAGTGAATGACCAAATTCTTCTCACATGATGCAAGTGACATTATGCTGCAGAATTTCTACATCAGAAGACTACAACTGGCAAAAAGTTGCGAATTGCCTTAAATTAGCTTTAAAACTATAGTCTCCTTTATTTTGTTTTAAAGATACAATGTCATGTTAAGACAATATTTTTCAGGCTCAATGCAATGCAAGCTAAACTGAGAGAGAGACAAGGAGGGAGGGAGAGATGGATGGAGGGACGGAAGGAGAAAGACAGGAAAAAGAAAAAGGTGGTGGTGAAAGAGAAGAAAAGAGCAAAGAAAGGACAAAAGGGAAGAGAGGAAAGCAGAGAAGGGAAAACAAAGGCAGGGCAAAGTGGGGAAGAGAGAAGAGGAGAAGACAGAGTGCACAAGGATGCTGCGTGCAAGGTTAGGATGAGCTGGTGTCTTTGGAAAGCACCAAAAGAATGGGGAAAATGGATTTAAATAGCAATCTAAGAGATTTAACTGGGACATAAATAACAGATCTTTAACAGTGGGGAACTGTTAAATGTTAGAATGGGTCACAAAGGGAAGAATGAATTTTCTGGTAAAAAGCAGACTTTAATTTGTCGAAAGCACTTAAGCACGATCCTGCCAGCAGTAACTAAGAGGCTGAATTCTCAAAATCTTACTGGATAATGAAAAATTCACATTGGCGTAATTGGCAAGGAGCTCACCATTATAAACACCTAATATTTATTAAAAATGAGATATCCTAGATGTTTGAAATAAGCAATCTAGAGACCAAATCCTTGCTTTCAATAAATGTATTTTTTTCAAATACAGAGGACTAAAATGATGCTTTAGTAAAAGTATTCTGTGATATTCAAAAGCGAATGATTATTTAGCAAAATAAATGAATTCCTCATGAAATAAATACATTATAACAATTTACGAAGTGCAAACATTGAGTTCAAACATCAAATAGAAATGAATTGTGCAGGAATACAGAACTACGTGGCAACAAAAATGTGAATCAAGACTTTGTGTATCATTGAACTGAGTCATCTGTGCCAATTTCAATTGTCAGTACAAGAATGAATGGAGGCAGCAAGACTGAGGGAAGTTACTGAATACAAGTTTATTTAGTGTTTAATTTTTCTAGGTACCTACCATTAAGCTTTCCCAACTTTTTTAGTAGAACTATAAAGCTCTCTACATTTTACATTTCCTAAAGATCAGTTTGCAGGGAAATTTGTCAATCCTTTCGTTTCCCAGCAGCATTCCTTCCCAAAACCCTGTATCTAGTAGAATGGGCTTGTGTCTCGCAGTAGAAAATCTTTTCACCTTTTTCCTGCAACTCCTCTTTTCTACTGAGTGCTTGGTGGGCTCTTTCATTTTAGGATCATGTAAGTCCACGTCCTGAAAAAGTCTTCTCATTTCTTTGATCTTGACATCATCTGACTTTTTCTTTCTTGTTTTCTTTCTGAAACACTTATTGGCTGTGAATCAAACTTAATTTTTTTACCATTTTTTTCTATACTCTAGATTAACCACTTTTTCATTTAACAGTTCAATTTTTAACTATTATATTTTAATTAAAAAATTTTTCTCAACCGCAGAGTTTTTCTTTGACTACTAGCACTGATTGTTTGACTAGTCAAACATTTTTCTTACATCTCGGAAAATATTGTAGTTTTATAATGTGTCCTTCATTTACTGTATAGATTGTTTTCACTGAGTATCTATTTGTTTTTGGCTCTTTCTCCCATGTTGACATTTTCACTCAATTTTCTAGTAGTCTTCAATTTTTCACTCAAAGAATGAGAAATTTATAAACTAATGTAGAATTTTTTTAATCTTTCTGGGTTGGTAAATTTATGCACCATCCTATAAACTAATAGAGTACCAAGTCAAAATTTTTATAGGGAGACTAACAAGAGTTTGATTCCAGCAATGATAGGCTGCCTTTATAGTAGTTAGACAAACTAAAAAGATGGGGCATTCTACCTTTAGATATGCAGACATCCAGGTAATAGCCTCCTTTCAGAAAGGAAGAGTACTCCTCCTCTACTTTGTCTGGAATCCCTATTCAGAATTCCATCTTGATCAATTTCCCTGGAAAACAGATTTAATTTTTTCCCAGGGTTGAGAAAGAAATATCAACATTGCTGTGAGAAGTGGGAAAGGGCATTTGACATTTCTAACTGCTTCTTTTACAAAACTAAAATAATCTTTCTTGTTTTTTTCTTGTCTGAATTCAGCCTTTCGCAAAAACTGGTACCTCTAGCCCTTTAGAGTCTGAGGGACTTTCCAAGGCCCGGGGTGGGGGGAGGGGTGGAAACAAAGTGACCTTCTCCTCTCTGATATCCTTCTCTACAAGTACTTAGGGTTCCACTTTTGCTCTGCCAACTCATTCATTACACACCCATCTCCTTACCACCCGAAGTTTTGTATCATCTCTTAGCTGCTTTTGCCTTCACTCTTAAAAACTAACCTTTCCAATTGCTTTTTTGTTATTTGATTTGAATGTTAGGGGAAATAGCATGTTTCCAGTGCATCAAATATAATCAGAAACATTTCTCCTCAACTGCGAAATATGTAAGAAAAGCTTGAATAGTGTTTATAGACTGGAACAGATGGGGGAATCTATGAAATGATCACTGCTGTCCTGCCTCAGCAAAAGGAGCAGCCAAAGTCAAAGAAGTTTGACCTCCAGGAATGTAAAGTATTGAGATTGAGGCAGAGTGCCAACAAGGAGAAAGCAAGGAGAAAGATTGAAGGGAAGCCAGAGACACAACACTGAATGCATTAGCATTTATAGTATTCTCTTTAGTCCAGGTTCAAGGACAAGGAAAGATCCAGGTAAAGAAAAGCATGTGACCTGTCTAAAGAAAATTATAGAAAAAAATAGAAATGGGACAGAAGCAGAAATGGATTACAGAAGTACTTGTGACAGGCACTGGAACTCTAGAATAAAGCATAAAAACAAACAAAACTAAAAATGACATCAATAAAGATTAGAAACAATCAATTCTAACTGTGTTAGAGTCCAAAGGTTAGAGAGGTATCCATTCAATCTTTGAGAAATGTCAAGATATATTTTTTTGTATTCTAGGATCTAAACAGCTAGTAAGAAGGAGATTTGACAACAAGCCAAGGATCTGTTTGGAAGTTCCATGTGTTTATTTTAATAATTATTTTCTCTTCTTTTACATTACAAAAGATGCTCAAATTTAAAAGCTCTCACAGGAAGCATATAACATTTATTCCATTCCTTTGGTAAGACATGAAACAATTACCAAAATTTTAGAAAGGCAGAATTGTGTTTTTAAAGGTAGTTTTTATTACAGATTATAGCATGTTTCATGTGATAATTCATTAATTAGATCACAGAACTAATATTTTGGAGACTCAATTATAAGTTAAACACTGGAGATTAAATCATTGACAATAAGCTTTTTAAAATAATTCACAATTATTTTGACGAAAGAGGAAAAAAGTACAAGAGGCATTATATAAAAAGAATGGTTATCTTCAAGGAAATGTACAACTTGAAATACATTCCTTGTACCTGAAATTGTGGTGCTGCTACAAAATTCCTTATAACAGTTACAACTGGCATTTTGCCAGAACTTTTAGATAAGCATTTTCAAAGTGTACATTGTAATAATTCTTTGCATTTGGAAAGAGCTGTGATTTTAATAACTTGGTTGTGGCTCTAAGCTTACACAATAATAAACTGAAAGAGAAATAGCCAGAGAAAATCAACTTTGGGGAATGCAACAGTTGATGATAAATCAAAATCCTCTGGCTTCAGAAAAGAAATATTTGACAATTGCAAATACAATGATTAACTCTATTAATTTGTAATTATCTCTGACACAAAAAGGTGATGCAGGCTTAGTCCCATGAAGGCAAATGAAGTATTTATTGGATAAATGACTGTATTAAATACTAATCAGTAGAAATTTTTGTGGACAATTAAGAGTTAGGGAAGTATATCAAGGACTCATGAAAAACAAAAAACATAAAGTATTAAAGGACCACAATAACCAGTTTTCTCTAAATTGTCACCATAACCTCAAGGCTAGCATTAAACTCACATTATTATTTGTTGCCGAATATGTATGATTAACCAGTACCTAACTAATATATGCATTCAATGGTATATATGTAATTCCTTATCTTCAATGAATTTTCCTGTCATTTTTACAAATATCCCAGTTAGAAGTTCTTCAGTTTAGGAGGAAGGGACTTCCGAGTGAGCAGGCTTATAGACACTTTCAGTTAGAAGCTAGTGGACTATAAATTCTGATACAGTTAGATTGTAATTAAGCCAGCCATAGTGGGGCATGCCCATAATCCTAGCACTTGGAAGTCTGAGGCAGGAGAATCGCTGTGAGTTTGAGGCCAGCCTGGGCTACAAAATTAGTTCAAGACCAGTCTGAACTGTACACGAAGATCTTGTCTCAAAAAAAAAAAATTAAATTAAAAAAAAAAGGACTGTAATGGAATGTGAAAATTTGCTCTCCACAAGCAAGGTCAAGGGACTACATTTGAAAAACACTGCCTAAAAACAGAGGCAAACCATTTAGGTGTGCTCTTTCATTTAAAACATTACAAATTTACCCAATTACAATCCAACCAAAACACAGATAAAATGGTTTTGATATATGGGAGTGAAACTCCCAACTTGCTAGATGTCCAAAATGCCGGGTTCATGTTCTCTAAAATTGAGGAATGAATTTCAGGAACAACAGAGGTTAACTGTAGGAAGAATTTTTTGAGAGAAAGAACGCTTCTCTCTGAGAAGGACAAAGGAGGCCTGGAAAGTAGGTTACCCACCAACCTTGCTTCTCAAGGGTGTTTATTGAGCAAAGAAAGCTACAAGGTGAGGTCAGCTTAGCATGGGACAGAACTGTAATCAATAAGATTATAAGTATACTCTCTTAGGTAATATTAACCCAATAGCAAATCCTAAGATGGGTGTGAGGTGGGACAAAACTATGGTCAACCAATAAGTATACAAGTATAGTTGCTAGGGTAATAGTGATTAAATGGGGACCAAATTGGGAAGCAAGTCTTCTAGCAGGTGCACATGGGGTAGACACGGACTTTCCTGGAAGGGGTGGGTTAAGGAGGTTTTGTCCTCCACCCTTCAGTGATTGATGTATACTTAGAATCTCAGTCAGTGCTTTTCATCCCTAGTCGAGGTATATGAGTGAGTATTTCTTTTCCTCAAAGCCTGGTCTTCAGTGAATACACATCCAGTCACAATTGTCTTCTGCACTGACCTCTCTGAGGGCCCAGCCCTGTCTCACTGCCTACAATATCTCTACCTAACTTAGCTATCTGTCAATAGTTTCAAGAATTAATTTAATCACATTCAGTTTGATTGTGCTAACATACAGTTTCAACTAGTACATAAATCAAGTACTAACCTGTAGAATCAAATTGCTGTCTTGAAGAATCATAAAAATAATCTTTATGATGCAAAATGTCTTTATTTTGCATTATTTTTCTATCTATCACGGTAATATAATTCATACCTATTTCTATGATATGGTATGAGATACTACTGATGAGAGGATATAGTAAGGAAGTAAAAAGGAGTTAAAACACTATACAGACACAGTTGACTCTTGTGGGTTGAGTTTCAATTCTCCCCTTCCAAGAAGTGTAATTTCATTTTTCTTTTCTGTAAAAAGAGGAATAATATAAATTACATGAGAACATAAAATAGTTAGCAGAATATTAATGCCAAGTTAGCTAAAAATATTTCCACCATCTACTGAGTAACACAATTGATAGTAGTAATAATATCTCCTATTTTATGTAAACCAGTGTGGCAATTAATTATAGACAAATTATAGAGATCAAAACAAACTATAAACTTCTATTCATAGTGAAGCAACAAATATCATGGGATGTAAAGTAAATGGTCTTTTCTGAACTCATAGCATTAAAAGGAGAAATCAACATAAAATACAGAAAAGAAGATTAGGTTCAGTAATAAATATCTAGTAACTTTTTGGCAAGAGATAAAAGCAAAATGAAAATAGTGCTGAGTCTTTTAAATCTCACTTCAGAAATGTCTCAGAGGGTATAAGTATTAAAATATACATAATAATATTAGTTAATCAAAGTAGCCTAAACTACAGTATTTCATTCCCATGGAATGATAGCTCATTGCCATCCTTGTTCTTGCAAATATTATATCAAACTTCGTTCAGTGTTTTATTTTCTCAGATACAGAATACATACAGTTTCCAAGCACTTTGCTCATAACTGGGGATTGAGTAGACAGACATCTGTGTCCATTAAAATGTAATTCTGGTAAGCACACATGCAAATGAATGTTAAAATTATGACAAGTAGAAACAGAAGTACCTACAGTGGTGACACAAGAATAGGTAGGGTTGGAGGACAGCAATGCTCTATGATGTTGTCTTCAAGAAAATTCTACTTTATAGCTAAGAACTCAATAAGAACCTACCAAACAGAAAAGAACAAAGAAACCAGAGCATTCAAAGCCAGGGCAGCACACAGGATCAGCCAGGGCAAAATGAAAGAAAAATGCTGAAGCGTAACAAGGGAACAGGAAAGGAGTCATGAGATGTGGTTGAGCAATAGGCTAGAACCAAAACAAATGGAGGCTTGAGGTCATATTAAACAAATAGGATTTTATTCCAAAAGTACTATTAAGTAATGCTGAAGTGAGAAAAATACTTGAAATAATTCAGATATGAGTTGTTCAAAATATGTATAGGAGTAGAAAGCAATACAGTTAGATTTAAGATATGTACTAGAAATAAAACTAATAGCATTTAAATGTACAGAAAAGTTTAAGAAAGAGAAATAATCAAGGATACTTGGGATATGATTAATTGAATAAATTGTGCTGCACTAGTGTCAGGAAAAGGGGTAATAGTTATAGGAGGTTAAGAATCAAGTATTATTTTGTACCTATAAAATATTAAGTGCTTGTTATTGGAGTTATCAATTTTGAAGACATATAGTGGGAAAGTGCATCTGGGAAAACTATGAGCTAGAGATACACTAGTAAGGGTCACTAATGTGTAGATAGAATTTTAATGTCATGTGACTATGTCACATTTCTTACTGAATAAGAGTGGGCAAAAGTATTTGAGACTCAAGTCTAGTGCAAGTTGGTCTTTAAAAGATGTATGGAAGACGATCAACTGACAAAGGAGAGGAGAGAGAAGTAGTTGGTGCAGGGAGAAAATCAGGTCAGAAAAGCATTCCTCTTTTAACACTCTTTCCTGTGAAATTCCATACCTGCTACTATGATGTAGGCCTTTAAATTGAGTCTTTCCTCAGAATCCCAAACATAGAATAACTTGTTTTGTTACTGCTGTCATTTGACAATCTACTTAAATTCTCTGAATACCAATTTTTCATCTATAAAATAGAGATAAAAATTTAGATTACTGTGAGAATTAACATAAAACATGAAAATCAGTTGCTAGATAGAATAAGCATTCAGCAAATCATAAATATTATTTGAATTTGTCTTGTAACTGAACTTTTCTCCCCCAGTTGGTCCAAAATATACATTGTCACAGAAAAACTGCTAATATGATGACAATATAAACTAAGCTATTTAAATAAAGGAACAGAGAAGTACAAATGAAGCAGTTACATAAAAAGCTTACCGAAAAAATTATGGAGAAGCAGTTACCTATGGTCCATGCAGAAGCCATACATATGTTTCCAAGAAAGAGAAAAAATCGAAGAAGAGTAAAAGAGTATAAGGGATAATTTTTTTTCATCAATTATTCAGAGAAGATAGGACTGTGTCTCAAAAATATTTAAATAAAAACTTTCCTGTAATTTTCTGAAAAACAAAAGGAAACAAGTAAGAATATTTTAAATATATAGAAACTGTACTTTTGAAACTCTAGAAAAAAATTTTTAGAGATGTATAAAAGTAGCAGTATAACATACAGGGACTGATGAAAAACAACAAAGAAAATAATTATTATTGGTCCAAATAAATTTTTATCATAGAATTTTGGGTTTGAAAGGAAGACTTTGGCAACAGTTAACAATGTAGTTCAATTTTTTAAAAAAAAGATGGCTTTATGACACAAACCATATTGATTATTGTGTTTAAGAAAGAATAGGGCAACACTTCGGAAATCGAAAGCTCTTAACACTATTGAACTCAGACCATAAAATATTTGTGGTGATTTTATTACAAACACAAATGATTATATGCACTAGAATGATATCTGGGATCCAAATCTGTGCAGTAAAAGGCTGTTGACTGTTTAATCTCCTAAATAGAATTAGTAGAGCACACACAAAGGGTAAGATAGTACAGTTACTGAATATGTCTATGTTAACAAAATGCTTTTGACTAGAGATGATATTCTGTGTTTGCTGATGATGTACATATAGGAAGCACCATTTTAATATGACATACATGAGAATAATGAATAGCATTGTGATTAGTAATCAAATAAAAACAGTGGAATTCACAGTACAGGAAATAAGTAGTGTGTCTGTGACAAATACAGATGCTTTAACATACATTTTTATTGCACACCTTGGCAACAGACAAATAGCAGTTTAATGTTGAATAATCTTTAAATGGCTATGGCATCCCAAGGATAAAGACATACATATCTATATTTGGTGGCCACTATTTTTTTTTTTGCATTTTAGAAAGTCTCCATAAGTTAAATTGCTTAAACAAAGATAAATTGATATCCACTAATTATATTTTCCTAAATAGCAAATGAATGTCAAGCTAGAGAACAAGGGTTATCCCTGGCCTATTCTCTGAATCTCAATACTTTCTTATATTCAAAAGGATCCTGAAAATACAAATATCCTCTTTCAGTCTCTGGATTCCAGTTAGGGGTTGTGGAAGAGGACATGTCTCACAGGTCACTACTAACTCAGAACTCTATAAGCTGTACTAAGGAGCCCACAATCCGGTTTCCAAGGTAAGATACAATGAAGTATTATTAGAATCCAGGTTCCTAACATGCAAGTAAACCCAGAGGAAAAAAAAAAAACAGGCAAGAAAAAAGCATCTCAGCCAAACTTACCTCAACACCAATCAGAGTTCACTGAATACATGATTGTTAAACAACTTCCTTTGTCATGCAATTTACTAAAAATTCAGGACACATGGTGAACAAAATAGATGCTATTCATAACTTTATTCTAGCTTTGTGAAATAAACACACACAACAAAGTATTCTCAATACAGAATCACATGTTCCATGACAGAGGAATCATAGAATGTTTGGGGTGAGCATAAGGAAGAGTTTCAAGCTCAGAGTCTAAGAACAGAGAAGAATGTTTATTCCAGACAGAGAATGTACAAAACCCTGGAAGAAAGAAAGAACAAGAAATACAAAATGAATTGCAGTTACTTAAGTATGGCCCAAGGATATCCTCCAAGCATAGCTGAAGATTATGAGAACCCATGCAAGGCTTCAGAAGTCAAATAAGAAATAGCTGGTGACTTTATTTATAATTTATATGTGTATATATAAAAGCATATGCACATACCTCAAAATAAATCACTTTGTCAATGCCTTCATATGTATGATATAATTATATATATATATATATATCATATAAATATATCCAGAACCTTTTCACTGAGATGCATCCACAGCTCTCCCCACTGTTTTTTGAGACAAGGTCTTGCTAAGACATGAAATTGTCCAGGCTCGGTTCAAACTTGCAATCCTCTTGCCTTAGCCTACAGAGTGTTGGGATTAAAGATGTGTACACCATCATTTGAAACAAGTAAACTATTTCTAAGTATTTTCACATATACCTTTAACTCCTGCTATTAATTTGCATACCCTTTTTGAGGCTTTTTATGTTTCACAAAAATGTTATTTAATGTGTTCAGAGGAAAACCTAATAGAATATGGAAATTGTGCCTACAAATAAAAGGAAGTTTGAATTGTCATTATTTATCACAGAGTATGGAGTCTAAAACAACCATGGAAATTGTCAGAACTAGAGACATGTGAAAAGACAGAGACAGAGCTTTTGAGTGAAAAGCATTCAAAGAAGAGATCCAGTGAAGCACATTATAAAGATTCAAAGGAGAGAAATATCATAAGTGAAACAATTCAAGAGGAAGGGAATATTAGAAATGAATTAAAGAAAGTGTGGACTTTGACAGTTTTAGAAATGATCCTAAACTTGTAGGGTAAAAGATAGTCTGGTGTGCCCAAGACTGTGGGGCCTCCCAGGATGCAAAACTCTCAGTGCTAATATCAAGATGAATCTGGTTAAACCCTAATGTTGGTCATCCTTGGTAGATGGAGCAATAAATCTAAGTGACAAAGACAGAAAATTATGTGCCATGTATCATAAGAGACAAGCAGATTTGAGAAGTAGGGGACCTGTTTTCCAAGTGAAATCTTACATGGAACTGTCTACATATATTTCGGGGAAAACAGAGGTCAAGATGCTAAAGGGACCGCACCCTAGTTGTATACCTTGTTATTTCTATGGAATCTCTAAGTCACCACAGAGCACAGACAGAAGAAAGCTTTCTTAAGTAAGGTAGGTAGTATTGCCTCAGATCTATGTGGGGTAAATTGATGTTATTTCTATATTTTGTGTTTTGTTCAATTTTTTATTTGTTTTTAGACCATAGATTCTCAATCATTAGTATGGGTTTTTTTTTTTATTGTATTAGTACATGTTTGCAGTACGTAATGATTGCATTCACTGTAGGAGATTGGTGCGTACACATAATACATTTCCATTCCTTCCTCCCCTCACAGGCCTCCAGCTCCCTTTCATTTTTCCAGCATCATTTGTTTATAAGACATAATAAAGTTAATGGTCATATATACAGATTGAAAACCAGACTAATAGACCAAAAAGCATAAAAAATATATAAGACAATTGTAGTAAGTCAAGGTACATTTGTTTTTTTGGGAAAGGAGGATGCAGTGTAGTACAGTAACCAAGTTCTCTTGAAATATACTCTAGAGAAAAATGAAATAAATTATATATAGAGAAAAAATAAGACAGAAGTAATTATGAAGAAAATGTAAAAGGGAGAAGAGGAAAAAAATACAAGAAATAAAAAGAAAAGAGATTAAAAGCAAGGATGAAGGACAAAGGAAGATTACCCAAGTCTTAGGAAGCTGGCAACCAAGACATAAGGGAAGAAAAGAAGAAAAAATTAAAACAAAAGGAAAAACAAAAACTAAAAACAGTGTTCACACTCACAAAAAAAGAATTTTTTGAAAAACAGATGAGCAGAAATTCTTAAAAAACAAAAGCAAAGCAAAGAAAAGAAATTTTCTGTGACACGAAGCCTATGGTGTCTACAGTTTCGTGACATTCAAGGCATGAATCTGTTCTCAGTGGCAGACAATGGAGGCAGTCAGATTCCAGATCTTTCCTAAGTAATCACCAGCAGATTAGCAGTAAGATTGAGGCAGGTGCCAGTTCTGAGACATTCAAATCCATGGAAATTTAGCCTGAGTCATTTAACTTGTAATACTCTGGAAGTCTCTTGTTGGTCTGACCACAGTTCCCCAACCCTGCACATTTCTCATGGTTGTTCTTCACCCAATCAATGTAGGAGTATAACACTTGGAACTCTGCTAAGAAGCCAACCCATCGATGATCTGACCCAGGTTCAGTTGATCCCTCCCTAAAATAGCATCTGACCAAGCATTCTTTCCAGGGGATCTGGCAGACACTTGGACTGGAGTCCCTCACCAGCACTGCTCCCTTCCTCTGGTTCGTATTTTCCTGAGGGCCTCCATAGACTCCCGCTTTCACTGTGTCTGTAGAAGCCATAAAGAGAGTGCAGACTGCCCGTTCCTTTTTCTGTGTTAGGCTGTGCCTCTTCAGTATCTTTCTAAGCTACAATTTTCCTGTCAGATCCTTCCTGAGTCTCAGAAGTCAACCTCACTCCTTCTTTTCTTTCCCAACTTATTATTTTTCAGTGTCTAAATTCTGAATCTTGGAGAGGTCTATTTCTTACTGCTCACCACTCCACCATCTTCTCAGAAGTCTAAGTTGAATGTGGAATTACATTGGACATAAAACCATGGAAATTTCTCTTCTCTTGAAATAATTTATTAGGCTAATAGATGACGAATTTTCTCTCCAATCTTGTTTCAGAAATTACAGTCAACAGACCAAGAACATTTGCACCATGAGTGCTTATTAGAAATTGGAAATCAAAGAATTTGCACAAGAAATGCTAAACCATTAAACTTTAAATGCACTAGTCTAGAGCAGGAATTAATAAATTTTTCTAAAGAGATTCTCAGTTATTTCTGGCTTTGCAGACCATACAAATTTTGTCACAACTACCAAATGCTACTATTTTAGTATGAAAGTAGTCATAGTTAATATGTAATGGAACAACCCTGGCTTGGTGTCAATAAAATTTTCATAATAAAAACAAGTAGCAGTACAAATTTTTTCCTAGTTTAATGTACAGAGTGCGTGATGTGTAAATAAATAAATAAATCTTGTAAACAAGAAATTTATGAGCACTCTGTTATACCACTAATGAAAATTAACATTTAAGAGACTAAGACCAATATTTCAGTCTAGTGTCACAGCAGTTGGGAGGAAGGCATGCTAGTGGTGGGGCCCAGCTTTAAAGCTATTGTCACAATTTGGTTAACTGGCAACATGGGCATGGTGTGGAGCAAACTAGATTACTAAAGAAAATGCTTGTGCTCAAGGAAAATATGGTATTTTATCTTACTTTTTTATTAAAAATTTGCATTTACTAAATGAAGGAAAAGAAAAATGCTCTGCAGAGAAAATTGGGCCAAGTGGAATAAAGAAATGCATACTCTGCACAGTGAGAGTGGACTATTGTGAACGCACATAGTAGTGAAGAGGTCAATGGCAACTAGACTTTATCTCCCACTCTTCAAACTGATGTTAAGTCCAGACCATTCTATCCAAAACTGATTGAATTTTCATGAGAATTCCATGTGCAGGGGTTTGGGACCTGTACTGTGCAAATGTCCTGCACCTTTGCAATTAATAGGTCTTGCCTTCTTTCCTAGTCAGCCTGTCACACTATAATCTTCTAACCCATTTCCTCTTGAGAGACACATATCTTCATAATTCTTCATGGAGTACTGAAGGAGTAGATGTCTCTGTCTTCAGATAGCTACTTCCTGATGAAAGGGGCTGTAAGCCCTACCTATTGTGGATTATGTGCTCTCCAACAGCCTTGGGATATTTTATCTCACTAGCTGATTTGAAGAAAATAAACTGCCAAAAGACAATGAGAAAATAGTACTCTTTCTTCAGAGAGAAAAAGCTGTTTGAATTTTACTATTAATTTGGAGATACAGAGGCCAAATATGAGAGGCAGTAGGTAAGATTTTCACACTTCTTCGAAGAAGAAAGTGTAACAAAGAGGCACGCTAGATAAATTATTGAGAGCCTAAGAACCATGGCCTTAGGAAGATTACCCACATTATGTATCTAATTAAAAATAGGAGTTTCGATATCACTGCTCATGTATTTATCTGTACCTGGAACATTACTGGAGTCTTGCTTTTAGAAGAGGAACCTCAGATCTTCTAGAGTTCATAGGAATAATCTTATTCTTTTGGGTTATTTTTTCAGGAGACAGTTTAAGCAGGGCTGTCTTTAGCCTAGAAAGGTAAATTCAGCTAGATATCTCTGCCACCTTTACTGAAGGAGGTGTTCAAGTATCTCTGAAATGAGGTGCTTCCATTTTGGTTCTAATTGATCTGCAGGATTCTTTTCTTTCCGAGTTTTAATGAACACTTGGTTTCCAGAGCAGATACTAGGGGATATCTCTGGGTCAGGATCTAACAGGACTTTGCTCCCATGTAGCTGAATGGACTGCTGTACTTTGCCTAGATTGATAAGATGTAAGAATCTCATGGTTTCTTGTTTTACTACCAAATCAGAAGATAGAAAAGGCATCCTATACAACATGCTAAATGGATTTGCATTTAGTCAAGTTTTGGGGGTGTTTCAAACAGTTCTAGGGGTTATTGGCAATAATCAGAGACAAGACTCAGACATCTCTTGGCAAAGCTTTTGCAGAGCTTGCTTTGGGGACTGGTTGGGTCTCTTGATATTTTCAGAAGACTTAGGCCTCCATGTAGATTGGATATAGTACTCTTGTCCTAAAAACTTTGCAACTCCCTGAACTATTTGAGAGGTAAAAGAAGGGCCTAGGGTTGTCAAAATCAGAGAGTGATTTCTTTGAGCAGCACCTTGACAATCACCATACCCTTGTCTGAATGGGTAGGGAAGGCCTCAATCCAACCTATAAAAGTGCCAGTTAGAACCAATATTTGTTCAAATCCCCCCACACCGTGGTGTGTGGGTAAAATCTAAGAGCTAGTGCTCCTCATAGTACTTCCCTCTCCTCTGTACAGGTTCTAACAAAGGAGGTGGTCTGGGCTTTCCTGGGTTATCGTAGGCACACTGTGGTCTAGCTTTGCAGCACTGTTGTGTGGGTGCTTCCAGTCTTAGTCCTGTGAAAATTTGAGTGACCGTTTCCAATGTAACATCTCTCTCCATATGGAAAAAAATTATTAAAGGTTTTTACAATCTTCCACTGTGTCCTTCGAGGAAGGATTGGTTGTTTCTAAATACCACCAATTTCTCTTTTTAATTCCTCTCTGTTCAGAGCATCTGTGTTCCTAGGAGGATAAGCTGGTTTTAATGGTTCTTCAGGATCCTCTAGGAGTTGTAGAATTTCTTACTTTATAGATGACTTGCTTATTAGTTAGCAAGCCCTTTTCACTCCATATTGTATCATGGGACTTAGTACCAGAAAAGCATATTTAGAGTCTGCATAGATATTTACCTTTTTCTCATTTCTTGACATCAATGCCCAAGGAAAAGCTATGAGTTCTTTTTGAGCAGAGGCTCCTGGGGGAAAAGGTTTGGCTAGTATGTAGTCTTCTTGCAGGTCTTGAATGGGTTTTTCCTTAGATGACTTGGGCATGATTTAAGTATTGCCTTCTATAATAAGCATAATTTTAGCCTATCTTTTTTCTCAACACTTCTCCTTTTATCGTCAACTAGATTCCAATCTTTGAACACAGAAAAGGCTGTCTCCAGCAATTGGGTCATATTTGAAAATAAGGGTTCAGTAGCATTAG
Organism: Dasyprocta punctata; assembly: GCA_004363535.1. NCBI lineage: Eukaryota > Metazoa > Chordata > Mammalia > Rodentia > Dasyproctidae > Dasyprocta > Dasyprocta punctata. The sequence goes on from RJWM01003938.1 coordinate 47,832, forward strand.
CACCTGCCTAGCAAGCACAAGGTCCTGAGTTCAATTCCTAATACAAAAAAAAAAACCCAAAATTTGAAAATACTTCATCTCTCTGTAGTGTGAGTCTCTAGTGGAAAGGCCCATATCCCCCTCTGAGACAGGTGGGCATCTGAGGGCAGGATTATAAATTTCCTTTTCTTTGGAAGCTTTTTAAATACCATAAATCTTGGACCTTTCCAGACATAAAGAACTATAAAAGCCTGAATACAAGGGATTTTACCTCAATTGTATTTGTATGCAGAGTATCATAATTCAAACTGCCACCTTATACATATCTCTATTTCCTAGTTCATACTGAACCTAAACCACAGTTCAATAGTACATAAGTTATCTTTTTTCCAAATTAGCACTGACCAAGGATATGGACTAGAGGTGATGTTGATGTGATCTGCTAGGTACGATACATGGTGTTTCCCATGGCTTGTCTTGTGGCCTTTTGAGAAAGAGAACTCAGACTTGAACCCTTCAGATGGTATCCCATGCTGAAGGAGGAAACCCATTAAGTCCACAAACCCAGTAAGTCCACAATTGAAAGACAATTACTTAATAAGAAGACATTTTTTTTCTTAAAACTGGGATAACATCAGTATCTTTCCTAGAAGAGTAGAGCCCTGGTAAGAGGATACCTCCCACCATGAGACTCCCATAGTCACTTGAGACACTTACATGATCAGAGTACAGCTCTTTGCCTGAGCACTCCCTTAGAAACAGTAAATTCTTAAATGATCAGGGTGGAGCTACTTGAGAAAAATTTCTCTTATATTTGCCCCAATAATTAAAGAAAAAAAGCTTACAAAATTATAAGAACAAGGATAGCTCTAATTTTGCATACTCTCAGCCATCTGAGTTGAGCTTCACTGACTGTTCTTTGGTTCTGTGCAGCCCATCAGGCATATGTTTCTAATTACCTGAATTTTTGTTAGCAGAAAGAAAAAAGAAAGATGCTCACATGTTCCCTAAAATTGCAAACTTAGTTTCTATCTGTATACAAGGATGAGATTTCCTGGTGGCCATGAGGTTAACTGTAAAAGAAAAAAAGAGAAAGAAAGAAAGAAAGAAAGAAAGAAAGAAAGAAAGAAAGAAAAAAAAAAAGAAAGAAAGAAAGGGAAAAAGAGAGAGAGGGAGGGAGGGAGAGAGAGAAAGAGAGAGAGAAAGAAAGAAAGAAAGAAAGAAAGAAAGAAAGAAAGAAAGAAAGAAAGAAAGAGAGGGAGGGAAAAAGAGAGAGGGAGGGAGGGAGAGAGAGAGAGAGAGAGAGAGAGAGAGAGAGAGAGAGAGAGAGAGAGAGAAAGAAAAAGGAAGAAAGAAAGAAAGAAAGAAAGAAAGAAAGAAAGAAAGAAAGAAAGAAAGAAAATTAGAAACAAACATAGTGGAACCGTGTGACAGGTTCACATGAACAATTAGAGTGACTGACAAACATAGTTGAATCCATGTGGTTGACAGCATGAACCCAAATGGCTGACTCATGTGACTAACTCACATAATGAACCAAAATGGCCAACAAATATGGCAAAAAGGTAGACTGAGATGAAACAGTCTTAGTCAGAAAGTAATTCACTAAGAATACTGAAATATAAAAGCCCATATAGGGAAAAAGTACAGCTAAGACTCTGAGTACTGAAACTCCTCCTGAGGTTATTGTTCTAAAAGTTTACAGCTACTGAACCCCTGCTGAGGGTGTCAGTCTAACCCACTGGGCAACATGGTGCATAGATGCAAAAGAAAGACAAAGAAAGTTCTGCAGTTGAGGAGCTCTGGGATGACTCGGTGTTCTCTGTGGAACAAGGATCCTTGTCTCCAAATGCTCATAGCTTTAATTGGCATTAATGGGGGAGGTGGTGGGGTTGGAGGCAGATTGCATAGGGAAAAGAAACTTCATACTCTTACCAGGCACAGAGGCCTCCAGTTAGCAATGCAGATAGTTTTAATGTATGCAAGGCTAGCATCTTTACCGAGAGGAAGGTATAATTTTTAGAGTCCTGTGGCCTCAGCTGAGATGGAATCTCACAGGCTCCTGTTCAAGCCTCCATTTCAAGCATCAATACAGACTATTTTCAGCTACACGCTGCCGCTTTGCTGTTAACGAGACCACTGGTGCCTAGGCCAGATTCGATAGCATTTTTTTAGGCAATTAGGAGAACATCCATTTCAATATAGCCAGTTCTTCATATCTCAGTGACTAAGGTAGAAGGAGAGGTCAGAGATGGATCATGGCAAGGGCGTCATTTCTCAGGAGAAAGCAGCATGATGGTCTTCTGCATCTGAGGACAAATAGAAGTAAACTGGAGTAGGCAGCTGCTCAAGCAGGAGTCCAAGTTACCAATAGCTGTATTTCCCAAAAGAATCAGAAAACTGCACAAAACAGCTTAGAAAATGTAAGTATGATGAGAGAAGGGGATACTGACCTCTAGGCTGCACACATGGAATGTGGAAATTCTGCTGTGTGACTGGGTTAATAACAGGATCTTTGGTCACTCTTTATTGACTCTTGCCCACAATAAGTGACTAAAAATGGGAACGAGGAGAAAGAAAAGGGAGATTAACTTGAGGTAGACCTAGGTGCCTCTTAGGAGCTGGGAAAAATACAGAGGCCATGTGCTTTCCTTCCCCCTTCCCACACGATGGGACACACCAGGAAACTTGTTTGTGCCATGAGAAAGCTTCCTGAGTTCTCCAACTTCAATTAGTTTTTACCATCCTGTAGGTCCCTACCTCTCCCTGATACCCAAAAAGGATTTGGGCCCTTCAGTGAATGAAAGTCCATCCTAGCAGAGAAGGGACAGGAAGAGGACTGAAGTTTTTCTTGGGACGAGAGAAAGAAAGCCAAAAAGCCTTCTGGGATACAGATTTTAGAGAGAGAAACAAAAACAGTGTCTAAAAGAGCTTTACTTCTTGGTTGACTGTTAAATACGTTGCTAGCTTCTGAAGTATCCTTTCAGAAGTGGTTTCTAGGTTCTTATTGTCCTGAGCAAATGATTGGACAGAACAAGTACAGAAGATAATTAGGTCCCACATTTACAAAGCACAGGAAGAGGAACATGCCCTGTGGGATGAGTTTTGGTCAAGCAAAATGATAAAAAGAAGTACACTCCTCAGTGGGAGAGTGGAATACTGTGAAAAAGAGAATACAGCAGCCAAAATATGGTATTTTATATGCTGAGTATAATTTGTTAAAAATTTTAGGGAAGATGTTTGGAAGACAGTTTGAAAGATGGGTCAAGGGACATGACCCATCTAAAACAACTAGAAATTATCCATTTGGGAAGAACAGAACAACGGAAGAACAACTTTAGAAAAGTTCTACATTCAGGAGATGATACAGAAGCCAGAAACTTGAATGAGTTTCAGGAGTGTACATACCAACCAATCATCTAAATTAAAAAAGAAAGCGTAAAATGGGTATAGCAGGTGATTTGAGAATGTGATGTACTCATATTCATAGAAAGCGCTTTAAAATGATTGCTCTAACACTGTATCTCCAGGCTACCTGAAGCAGGGGGTCAAGCAGCTTGTCTTTATACATTTACAAAAAATACAAATCCATCAGTCTCACTAACTTACATTCACTAGTGACCTTTTAAAAAAAAAAAGAAAATTTGCAATTAGGTGTCCCATGTTTTTGCATCATGTAAGCACAGTTCAGAGTGTCATACAAAGAGAGAGTGATGCCTACATATAAACTATAAAATGTGGCAGAATAAACAGTGAACCACTTCCAGGCTCTAGAATCAACAGATATATATTCTTCAACAGGTCCCTGGAATTTAAAAGAACTACAATCAAGATGGCCTTTGCTGTGTAGCATTTTTCTGCTTTGAATTTTTATTGAAAATGTGCATTTTAATCAGAGGAGTGAACAGACATCAATTTATGAATGACATGATCAAATTTTCTCACTAAATATTTTTTCTTAACAGCATAATGGATAATACCTATCAATTTAGGAGGCTGTGGCTAATGAATACTAAGTTGCTAATATTAAAGCATGAGCTTCTTTGCTTGGGATTTTCAATCAGGTATGATAAATAACTTCACTGGTTTTTCTTTTACTTTTTGTATTTAGATACAAAATCATTCTCTGTTTGAAAATTGGAAGCTGCTTTTATTATATAAGCTGTAAATGGACTAGTAATAATAACTGGTATTAACAGCTTATTATTTGGCAGAGTCTTTTAGAAAAGTTCTACATGCATAAAGTCATTTAAACCATATTAATTTTGCAGGTAGCAATTATTACCTGGAAGAATCTCAACGATCATCAAACAGTGACTCTCTTAAGTGGATTCAACCCAGACACTTTGAAACCAAAACCACGGCATTTGCTCAATAAATTCTGTGATGTAGCACAAACATTGTGTTTAACCAGCTCAAGCCCACAAAGCACACATGGAACTGACCAGATCACCTTAAGTTATCATGTTCCTCTCTGGCTTAGAGATAGTATGTGTACCTCTTACGGTTGCAGAAAGACACCTGGAAATAATCAAGCGAATGAAATTCACTTGAAAATTCCATTTTGTTCTTTCTTGTTTTAGGTTAACTTTGTTACAGAGTGTTGACATGCTTTAGGAATCTGCAATGGACAGTTATTCTGAAAGGTAAAATTGAGATTAAAAATATGCCTAATGCTGATGGTAGACTGAGTTTCACAACTATTATCTTAGCATCGATTATGACTTTAAAACAATCTAAAAGACATTGTGTTTTTAACTAGTTTCCAACATAACCCTATTTGGTGTGGTTTTTTCTAAGGTTAGAGACTGAACTTTGTTACTTGTGTTGTTCATTCAGTCAGTACATTCACCACAGAGGCTTGTTTCTTCTGTATCTGGATGTGTATACATGAAATCTTAGTTGATGTAATCAGACTGGAAAAACATCACTGATCCTAAAATAAAATGCAGGTGATTTCTGCCCCTATCTGGTCCCTTACATCTGTGATCTATCATTTCCCAGATGCCAGTTACTGACTAAAGAAATAGAAATAATATTTAAATGATGTCTTTTCAGATTTAATTAATTCATGGTTGCAAGTAAAATAGCATGGTTAAAAGATCAGTTGCCATTTATATAGAACTTTGCTTTTCAACCATATTAATGGTACAAACCAAAAACAGTCAATGTAAAATAAACGAAGTTTAGACCCTTTTAGATACTAAACTGTTAGGGAAATTCAACTCGTTCCATAAGTTATGATACAGTCTATAATACCCTTAATTTTTGGCTCTCTTTAAAGATTAGAAGAAGAGAAACTAGTCTTGAAATATTGGGTGCCACATCAGGTTTATTTACATATAATACTTCATTTAATGTTCACGTAAAGCTGAGAAGGTTTGGCATTATAATTCATTTTATAACTGAAAAAAGTGAACTTGGAAAAAGGGAAATAATTTTCTTAAAATCATAAAGTTAGTAGAAGGCATAGATTCAATATGAACCTAAAATTTCTAGCTTCTTTACTATTCTTTGTGTAGGCAATAATCCTGTGCTACACTTGTATATGTAAAGGAAAGCTAGAGGAAGGAGTTGCTGAGAAAGAGAAGAGACAGACACAAATATAGGAATTGTAACCTTGAATAAATACATTCATTTTCCATTTTCTGCACTATTTAAGTACAAACTAATCTCACTGGTGTCATGGGCAAAATTTAGTTTGGATGATTACAAAAATGTTTCTGTGGGGACTTAGTGGGACAGCTGCTTTAATTCTAAACTGTTTTCTACTATTTCTATTTGGTGGCAGATATTAGAAAAGTTAAGTATACAGCAGTCACTGACTTCAAATTAAGTGGTAATGAATGCAGATTTCCATGAAGATTCCACGAGTTAGTAATTACAGTTTTATTGCAATTCGAAATGGTGAAATAAAGTCAGTCTCCACTGCCCCATACATGTAATTGATGAGTTAATTTGTCTTCAGCACTCTCACTGTTCTAATATTTCTTCATCGATGCCATGAAAATTAATAGGATGCAAAATGTATAAAATTATACCCACTAAAAAAACCACTGTACAGTACCAGGGAGGCATATTTATTTCATCTGTGGATGGTACAGGGTCACCATCTTTTTTTCCCCTTTCCCAGTGACATTTTCAGATTTGACATTCTGTGACATTTTCAGTTTAATATTGCTAATACCCTGGCTGCAGAATTAAAAGTACACCCCAAGGAAGGGTTGCATGCAGACACATCAGAAGAATGTAACTGTTTTTTTCCCTTCTAACAAATAATTGTGTGTAAACAATATACACTCTAAGAAGCAGGGAACAACTCTCATTATCTCACAACATTCAGGGTGTCAAGGTAGCTTCACGGAGGGGCAACTGTTCATTAGAATCTTGATGTGGAAAGAGCCAATGTGAGACCATACCAGCATGTTACCCAGGGACCAAATGAAAAATGTGCAACATAGAGATTGAGTGAAAGGTACTTGATGTATAGTAGGGGAGGCATCCTCACCTATCTAAAGACAACTGAAGAAAGGTCTCTATAATTATGATTCAAGAACCGCAGGACTCCTTACACTACATATCCTTTACTGATGAATAAGCCACAATGTTAATTGAATGTTGATGCTCACTGACATTTATATAGGGTGATGTTTGATGAATAAAAGGTTAGGTTCATCTTTTAAAGTTTAATTCATCAGCTCTATCTTATTGCCCCATAGCAATACCTGTGAGGCCCTACTATGTTCCAAACACACAACTCATTCATTCCAGTCAGCTGGCCCATTCACTGCTTACTTACTTCACTGTGAGAAGCTCAAGTTTTCACTCGGAAGAAAATATCCTTACAAGATTCAATCATTACTGTTGAGTAAAAGAAATACTGGCAGTGTGTAAGTTATGGTATTTGGTTCAGTTTGTTATTTTTTAAAGCAAATTATACATAACCACAATTAAGTTATTCTTCTTACTTTCCGCTATCACTAAGCTACAAACTATTTGAAGAATTGGGTTGACCCCAAAACTCCAAATATGGACATATATACAAGTAATATTTGGACTTAAGATGAAGAAAAGGATCTGAAGCAAAACCAGAGTGTTTTGGTTACTTTTCACTCATTGTTGAGACAAAACACCTGATGCCCAAAGTGAAGGAAAGAAAGATTTATTTCTTTCAGTTCTTAGGAGTTTCAGCTGACTGCAAGGCGGGGTGGCATGGCTGAGGGTCAGCCATTCATGGTGGCCACAAACAGCAAGGCACGAAATGGCAAGAGAGGGAAGACATGCCTTCTTCCCACCCTTACACTGTATGTCGGCTCCACCCCTGGGCAAGTGCAGCACTCACGTTGCCAATCCCAGCACCAGACAACAAACCAATCACAAATGCCAGACTCAGCCTCATCCATGCCATGATTGCATTAGACTTGGCAGGGAATAGAAACCATAACACAGAGAAAACCTAGAATCTACCAAATCAAGTGAAAAATGAGACTATTTAGAAATAAGAGCTTGTACTTAAACCATTCTGATGTTAGTTCTAGGAGTCCTAAGTTTGTCTCAGAATTGTCTTTTATGGTCCTGAGATTATAGTACATACCCTGGGACCTCTCACAGAAAGTCAAATGATATGTGCTATTTCAAAGAACTTGGAGAGACAAACAATACCACGAAGAATGTGGTCCTGCAGATACACAAAACTACTGTGGGATCCATTCCGTAATTTCAGATTTCAAAAGTGATATAAACAAACCAATGTCCTTTCCATCCGTTAAATGCTGTGCCCTATGGATTGTAATGTTGCTACCAGAGATTCATTGAAAAAGGCTATAAGGGTGCAGATGAGAACGTGCAGTTATTTGCTTCTGTTGGTGAGGTTGCATTTAGTATCACTGACATTGCTTTATAATGAGTATCAGGCATGCAGCTGTCTGTTATCTTCCTTAAATGCATACTTTTTGTTTGTTTCTTCTTGCTTTTTCTAATGATTAAGTTAAGTGTTTTGCAAAATATTGGTTGAAGAAGCCCCCATTTTCTTGCTGTGATTTTACTAAGTATCAAAATATAAATGACAACTGGCTTGCTTTACATTCAGCATTTTTTTATTTTCCTCACTTTTTATGTGTAGTTAATATAATCTAACAGCACATATACTTCCATCTATTTCATTATTTGCCAATTGTTTTTCTTTCATGCCTATTTAAGATGCACTCAATATTAGTAGTACAGAATATATTCTATAAATATAGAATTTTTATAAGAAAATCACTTTTGAGTTTTCTTTTTTCTAAGTTTTCTGATATATAAGAGTTAAAAGTGACCATTTAATGCTATATCCTTTGCCTTTCTCCTACACTGTAACACAGAAATGATTACTAAGATTTGTCTTAATTCAGATTGTTGTATATCAATACAGAATCCTTGCAGGTTAATAAGAAGACTATACATATTTATTTAAATGTAAGCACAATATGATCATAGTGGATATTGGAATTAATAGTTACATAGTCCATAGCAGGGTAGCCTGTCAAATTAGTAAAGTAGTGACTTTTTTATATCTTATTTCAAAAAATATGCGCTTTTTTATTATAGTACAGAGATAAGTTGCAAAAAGGAAAATAACATTTTTTTGAAATGGATTAGCTAACTTAAAGCTGGGTACATAAATATTTGAATAGTAATTGAAAAGAACAGTTAGTGAGTACCAAAGTACTGTACTTCACCATGTAACATAAATATGTGCAGAAACGAGATGTTTATTTTCTTTTCCTAAAGTAGTTCAATATGCCAAAGACAACAATTTATTAGTAGCAGAAAAATATATAGAAATGAATAACACCACAAATTAAATGGGTGAAATATATTTGTAGCTTTCAAAAACACATACATAAACACTTATACAGATATGTGTTTTGTAAACATGCTGTACACAAAACAGGGATATGTTTTAGATATTAAAAGTAACTAAGTTTACCTACCCATGAGTATTTCTAGGTCCTCTATGTCAACCTTTTTTCTTCCTCTTATACTTTGTTTCTGGTCCTGGTTGAGCATTTTATATGCTCACAAAAGATTGACTATTATGAGATAGGCAGGAATAAAAGATGCATAAAATATGACTTTTCACCTCAAGAAACTTACAATCTGGTGTAAATTACAATGATTACAGTGTGCAGCAACACAGAAGAGCAGCCACAGTGATAAGGAGGGAATAATTGAGACAGCACGTGACATATAATCTGTGAGTAGCAAACAAGATTATTATAGGAAGAAGACAAAAGAAACATCAGAGGCACAAAGAATTCCCAATGTCTATAGATTGGTGATGTAAGTAACTGTTTCATAAGCTACCTATAAATCATCTCAGTGAAGTCACCATATAAATTTAAAAAAAGAGTAAGATGTAAATAATGATTACCAAACAAATTTGGCCCTGGTCATAAGAAATGAGACTATAATATTAAAGCTTTGTTTATGCAAAAAGAAATTGATGAAGCAGGTGATGACAGAGCATAAACAAAAAGGAATTGGCAAAAGTAGAAGGTGGAAAGTAATTGATAAAACAGAAACAGAAAACAGAACATTCTAGATAACAGAACAACTTCAATAACTTTATAGCCTCTCTTCTTTAATGCTTTAGAAGTAACTGGGTTTTCAAAATGAACTCTATCAGCAAAATTTTGATTTAAAAATGTATTCCAAGAAAGAAATATATACCAAAAGAAAAAAATAAAATAGACGTGAGTAGATAACTAAATTTAGAACTAAAAATCAACCACCAAAAATAAAACTCCTCTCTTTAGTAATTGGTTAAAGAAAAAATTATGGAAGGTAGAAAAAATTTTAATTGTTACATCTAAGCAGTTTATATATCAAAATTTATGAGACAGCTATTAGCTGATTTTATACATATTTTTGTCATTTTCAAAACATAGTTTAAAAAAGAAAAGATGAAAATTAGTTATCTAAATATTTATCTCAAAAAGTTAGAAAAAAAACAGTACATGAAACCCAAAGATCATAAAAGTAAGAAAGCAATGAAAGAAGAGCTTTTAATTAAATTCAAAGAAAATATAAAATAGGATCAGTAAAGCCAAATATTGATTTATTTGTTTGCTTGTTTGAAAAAAGAAACTAATAAAAGATAAAACATGGTTTTAAAAAAAGAGGAAAGAAAAATTCCAGGAGTAAAAAGGAGATATTTTAGATAGCAAGATGATCCACACCAACATTATTATACTTAAATATTCAAAAACTTAGATGAAATAGGCAAAATCCGAGGAAAGCACAACTTAATGAAGCAGATATAAAATAAAACAAAAAACTAAACAGTCTTACACTTTAAAAATATACAGTAATGCCTCTGTACACAAACACTTCTGGTCACGAACAAACTCTGCACCCTGTGAGACCATGGCCATCTTCCCCAGAATCAAAGAACAAATTAAGTTTGGGAACTGAGGTTATCACTGTATTTAGTCTAAAATTAAGCACTTCCTAGCTAAACAAAAGAAAATGTCATCTCAAATAGATTCCCTAGCACATTCTACCAGACATTTAAGAAGGAAATTATGCCAATCTTTCATAATCTCTCCCAGAAAATGGAAAAAAGGAAAACTTGCTCAAGTTACTTTATGAAAACAGAATGATTTTGATATGAAAACATAATCAGAAAGGACAACTTGATAAGTAAATCTCATGAACATAAGTGGAATCACTTAAAACGAAACCATTAGAAATTTTAGTCAATAATATACAACTAGGTTAACAGGTCATGAGCAATTTATATTAATTTTGAATGTCCAAAGTGGATTAATTTTTCAAAAAATCAGAGTAAGTCACTGCAAATGTAGAACAAAAGGAAAATAGCATAAGATCACCACAATAAACACTGTATAAAATTTAATAAATTAAACATCAATTCTAATTTTTTACTAAGTGCTTATTGGCAAGGTCATAAAGAAATTTAAAGCAGTCTGGGAGAAAATAGCAAATAGTGTAGCAAGTTTGGAAACTCTATGGCAGTTACTCAAAAAATAAAAATAGAATTAATATGAAATGCAGGAGCACCACTTTGGGGTTTAAACCCAAAATAAATGAAGGCAAGGACATGAATAAATATTTATACACTTGTGTTTATATTAGCAGTATTCATTATAGCCAAAAGTTGGAAGCAACCCAAGTGTCCATGAATAGATAAGCAAAACCTGGAATATATGTATAGCATTATTCAGCTCTAAAAATAAAGGATATTTTGACACATGTTTAAATGTAAATGAACCTTGATAACATTATGCTAGGTGAAATAAGTCAAATTCAAGAGACAAATGCTACATGATTTCATATATACGAAGTACCTAGAGTAGGCAAATGCAGGGTAGTAGAAGAGGGAGGGCTGCCCAGGGTTAGGGGCAAGGCCAAATGAAGAGTTTGTGTTCAGGGGGAACAAAGTTTCAGCTTTATCAAACGAGAGAAAAGAGTTCTGGAGATGGATGGTAGTGATCATTTCACAGTACAAATTTACTTAACACTCCTAAATTGAAATTAAAATGTTTAAGGTAGTAAATACTAAGCTTTAGCGTAATTTAATTTTTTGAAAGAAATCGAAGAAATTTCAGCAAACTAAGAATGACAAAAGCTATAAAAATGTTAATTTAATAAAGGCTATACCAAAAAAATTTCATGAACTTTTTTAATGTTGTAGTACTGAAAGCTTCGCAAAAGAAAATAAATCACAGTTGTAAGAATCAGAAGGAAAAGCTGGGCGTGGTGGCCTTTAATCCCAGCACTCAGGAGGCTGAGGTAGGAGGAGCATTGTGAGTTTGGGGCCGCGTTGGGCTACAATGCGAGCGCAAGGCCGGCCTGAGCTACATAGTGTGACCCTGCCTCAAAAAACCAGGGCCAGGAGTTTGGCTCAGTGACTTAAGCGCCTGTCTGGCAGGCGCGAGGTTGTGAGTTTGATTCTCGGTGCAGAAAAGAAAAAACAAAATTAGCAGGAAAAAATTAAATTCTTATACATAAACTGTTTAAAAATACGCTACGTATTCTATAATTAAATTACCAATATGAAGTACTACTTAATAAACGTCCTTGAGATAATGTCAATATATAAAAACTAAGTACATTTCTATGTATCAACAAATATTCAGAAATAAATCAAAAGATATCATCAATTATCAAATATCTAAGAATTAATATACCATAAGATATATAATGTTTCTATACAGAAAATCATGGAAAACTATTGAGAAAAAAGAACTGATAAAATAATGGACTATGTTTATTAATAAAAGATTCAGTAGTGGAAAGATAAATTATCCTGCTAACCTATATTTTCAGTGCCAATCAAAATCTCAATACATGTGTGAGTGTTTAAATGTTGTTAAGTATATCCCAAAATATATTTGGGAACACCAAGGAATAGAATAGCCATGACAATTTACAAAGTTTAAAGAGTACAAATTATTTTTAAAGCAGCAATATTTAAGAAAGTATAGTATTTGAGAAGAAACCAAAAAAATAAATAAATAGAATATAGAGCTCAAGGAAAACTCCATGAAAAATATGAATAGCAATTGCTGATGGAAGTGAAAATTGGTACAAATTTCAAAATTGTTTGGTTTCGAATTGGACAAATATCAGACATTTATTCTACCTAAACTTATCTATAGATTCACCTCAATATCTATCAAAATCTCAGCAGAATTTTTTTTTCAGTGAAGGTATTGAATTTACTTCTGTCCAATTCACATACATAGTCTCTCTCCACTTATTTAGCTTATATTTGAGTACTTTTGATCAGTTTGTATAGATTTATGATACAAATAATGACTGTATTTTGGTAGATTTATACAGAAATGTTGCTTTAAGCTTTTTTGTGATGTTGTAACTTATGCCTTTACAATTTTACTTTTGAATTGTTCATTGCTTGTATATAAGCCAACACTACATTTCTGTATATGGCTTTGTGACCTTATACCACAACCTTGCTAAACCTGCTTGTCTGCTCTATTGACTTTTATGTAGATTCTTTGTAAATTAAAAAATAAACAACAAATAAATAAAAATTGTTTGGTTTCATATAATATGGTTAAAGACAGGCATTCTCTCACCCAGCAATTACACACCTAAGAGAAATTTGTGCAATTGTATAAAACAGTGCATGAACAAGAATGCGCATTGTTGCATTGCTTTAAAGAACCCAAAATAAGAAACAATTCAAATGATAATCAATAGTATAAATGATTTTTAATGTAGTGTGATCATACAAATTTATATTATAAGTTACTGGCAAAAAACAAACAGCTATGGGGAACATCATAGCCAATGTTAACAGAATAAATGAATAATCATACAATTGATATTATACATTCATGACAATAAGCAGACAATTATGGGGAACATCATTGGCAAATTTAAAATACAGAAAATCGAACCACACATCAAGGAATATAAACTGTATGAGTCTGCTGAAGTTCAAAAGCAGGTAAAACTGAACCACAACTTCATCACATGCTTAGGTGATGACAATATAAACAAAAGCAGACACAGGATCATCTTCAGTGAGGGGACACATGCTAATGATTGGTTTGAAATGTGAGAAGGCCTTCTGTTGTCCTGGCAGTGTTTTATTATTTTGTTGCTGAGAAACAGTGATGACTCTGTGACAAAAACCTATACACTTGTTTAGTTTATAATATTTCACAATAAGACTAAAAATTGCTTATAGAAAGTATGAGTTACTCATATTAAATGAATGTTGAAAGAATGCCTGAAAAGTATTAAATAGTGTGAGGGAAGTTAGCTTCATTTACTAAAACCCTTTGTTATATTTTATTACTGGTCCTCCTGGCTATTAGGTGAGCTGAGAGACACTAGCAGGGATTTATTGGTACCTGAAAGACTCTAAAGTCTTAAAATGCCATCAATTTTTGCTCCAGAAATGGAGTTAGATTTCACAGTAAATGCCTAGCAAGGAAGATTTAAATGTTTTTTCTTCTTTTGATACTGCTGTTGCTCCTTTAAATTTCTTAATTGTGAACAAACATTCCTACTTCAAGATCCAAATGGGTCCCTTTAAACTTTTTGACTGCTTGTCAGTATGACGTAACTCTCATTCACAAACTACTTGAAGTGGGAAATTCCCTTTCCTGTTTAGCAGAAGAGCTAATAGAGTATAGAGACCTTAGTTTATGCATAAGCATGTAATACTTCATAATCTAGGGCTGGGAATTTGGCTCAGTGGCTTACACACCTGTCAGGCGGGCGCGAGTTTTTGAGTTCAATCCCCGGAGTCGCAAAAAACAAACAAACAAACAAACAAAAAATAACCTTCATAATCTACTTACAACTGGGATACATGGTACAAGCTGAGAAAACTAAAAATACAGTCAAAGAAATGGAGCATTATGCCATCATTCAACAAATTCACTTAACCACATACCTCCCTGCCAATGTGAAAAATGTTTGTATTTCAATTCAAGTATTCTACCCCATTGTTGTATCACTGTCCTCACTCCCATTGGGACTGATCACATGGATTACAATCTGTTGAGAACAAGTCCAAGAGTCACATTATTCATATCTTTCATCCCAGGTCTGCTCAAACAGACTTTCAAGTAGCAAGATGCTACTGCCCAGATGATGATAGGCCAAGACGATTCACAAAACAATTGGTTGGCCATAAAGCATAAAATAATCTATGAAACTGTGCTAAGATATCAAATGAAATAAGGTTAGAAACCTTAGCTTTTCACTGATAAGAATAAATTTTTTGAAATAAACTATGCGTGTTTGTGTGTACACATGCCATGTGAAGTGATGTGTGGTATGAACTGGGAAGAAGCAAAAAACAGAAGTTGCAACCAATCATACAGAAGCTGGTGAATTATAATAATAGAAATTATCTTGGATAAAGTGAAATGATGTGTGACTTAAATTTACAAACCCCCGGGTCCACAATGCATTCTGAAACAATAGGAGGGGAAAGTCAAGTTGAGAATGACTTCATTTGTTTAACAACCAGAAATATGTTCCTTTCTCAGGGCAAACCTATGGAGGGTTAAGCTGATCTGCTGTGCTGAGCAAACAGAGCAATGCTCACCAACAGCATCTGTTGGGGACTGAGGAAAGCTGTTTTCTCTTAATAGATACCATTTTCCATTTTTATTTCTTATGGTGTGTAAACTCTTAAAGAAATGATGCATTGCATGGAAATTCATCCACAGTTGAGAGTGCAAATAAGGGAAGAAAAACAAAATCATAAAAGACATTAAAAGGTACATTTCAGAAAACAAGTTTACTCAGTTTCTTAGGCAATGAAGCATTCATGTTTTCAATTTTAACAGAGAGGCAGAAAATATGAAAACAAAGTGATTCCCAGGGAAAAGATACACTTAACATGGCTAAGAAAAGTTGGTTGTTTTTAAACTTTTTCTCCATAAGAAAAAGGCAAATAGTGTAGCTGTGGATTTTACTTGTCTCCTGAGAGTAGGCATTCTTGCAGTTTTTGTGTAGGAAGCAAACGTTTGCTAAACTATTTGAAAAAGAAAGTGCATATACAATAAAGCAGCAGGAAGCATGTACTGAATTTGCCACCCCATAGTCAAGAGTTCTTTTTTCATTGCACTACTTCTACCATGATGCACAGGCTGATCATGGTGAGTTATAATTCGAAGAACCAAAGGCTATATTTCAAAACTGTATCTCTGAAAATCAAAATGTATTGCTGAAAATGCACACCTTTTAATGTTTACATATCGTTCGATGTCTGGTGTGTAATTATAGCATGTTGATCTTGAGAACAGTCATCTATTTCCTTTTTTTGCCAGAGGAATGAGGTTGACGAAATTTCCAGACATTAAAGCATTTTCCTCTGTGACTACTAATGGTTGTGTAATGATTTGGAATTCACTGATCTCACCAAAGCTTAGATATAAAATGACAAATGGTAAAATATCTCCTTCAATCTTTGGTTTCAATCTTTCAAATACATGGGTAACCCATTTTTTTTCAACTAGGAGCACTTTAAACACTCACACATTGGCGGTATAAAGTGCTAAATAGAAGTCATTGATTTTCAAACTGGTTTGATTCATATAATATCTAAATATTGAGAAATATATACGTATGCAAACATTTTTAGCTTTGAAAAGAGTGTATTTTCTAGACGAATAAATTTCCTGTTAGTAAAAAGTATGTTAGTTTTATTTATATAAGGAAATAAAATATTTTACTGAAGCAGTTTGTTGGATCTGCTTTATTTATGCACTTGGGTCAAGTGAGTTAGCATAGTTTGTTGGTTATTCAATACAGGACCAAACAGTATCAAAGTAACATGTATTAATAAAAGGCAGTGGATGCACCCGAAAGCTTATTAAGTGATGGACACTTGTCTAAGAGTTTTACGTGTTCCTAAACTACCCTCTCAATACACACCTAAGTTAAGAGATTAGAGCTCTTCTCAGGCAAAAACCAACCTTCCATGAAAAGAGACTGCTCTGGAAGCAGAATGGTTGCAAGTGCCCATTGTGGCTCAAGCCAGCCTCATGAGATTCAAGCAACCAAAATTCACTCAGGCAACTAAAATTCACTCAGGTAGCCTTTGCTCTACAAAAATGAGACAGGGACATTTATAGCGTGGGTGTGTACTTGTCTGCTGTGATCAACTTTCTATCTGAAAATGGAAAAGAATTCTCATTGGTCTAGTTACTAGGGTAAGCCCCAAAGAAAGAGCTTGTGCTCAGTGATTTTTAAGCAGTTCCCCAAATGTCCAGTTTTAGCACAGACTGTAAAGAACATGCAGGAGCTTCAACAACATTCTAATTTCTAATAGACATATGCAAAATCTCAACACAATCTATCCTGAATTACCAGTGATTGATAACCCTCCTATTCTAGAAAAAGACAATGGTAGGGAATCAAGTGGACAACAAAGACACACGCTCATCTTTTTTGAATAAAAATTTCAAATCTCCAAATCTTCTTACTTCTGTATTTTATACTTAAAGGTAAGAAAGTAAAATTTCTCATTTTATAAAAATGTATAAATCAAATTACAAGTTCTGCAGTTTTCTTGTGGCACTCGTTATTACCTTTTTTTTTTAAAAAAAGAGTTAATTAGAATGCAAATAGTTCTTTTGTAGTTAACTTTTTATTGAAGTTAAAACATGCCAATTCATACACAATTCATAAGTTCACAACACAATAGATATTCTCAGGTAGCTACCTCACACGGCAGGAAACAGAGCACCATTCATATGGCGGAGCCATCTCACAGATAAGCATTAGTTTGACTATTAACTCATAAATTATTCTATCTTATTTTAAAAACTTTTATATTAATGAGCACATTAATATGTACTTGCTTGCTTTGTGTGGTGTCTGTCTTAATAATGTGGACTAAACAGTGTGGTGCTGCATGTTGTTCAGTCATTTTAATTGTCACATATCATTCCACTTCCATGAATATACCAAAATTCTCCTTGTCCATTTGGGCACTGATCAAAAATTTTATAAATATAACTGTATTCGAATTTAGAAATTTTGTGTCTAGTGGTAACTTAATTGTTACAAACATGTTTTTGGTACATTCTTTTAAAGTGAATATACAAAAAAGCAAAACCACTGTGCAATGAAACAAATGTTTCTGTAAGTTTAGTGAATGATGCTTGGTTCAATTTGCACTCCAGAAGTTCACAAAAATTCCAGTTGTTTTATGTTTTTACTTAGTATCATTGTCTTTTTAATGTATATTATCCTATATTAATGAGTATAAATAAAATATGTTTATGATTATAAATTTAAATGATTAATTTTTAGAAATACAATGATACAGATACAAGTGTTGGTGCTCAAAACTACAGATTTCAGGGCCTAATAAAAGATACATTTAGAGTTAACATTTTATTATATTACTATTTAGAAATAACACCCATGATATACAGATATATGCTAGTACTTAGAAGCACAGATGTGAAGACCCAATGCCATTTGACTCTATCCCTGCACCCTATGCCCTTTCTGGAGGTCAGTACATTTCTTTGCCTTTTTCAGAATCATTTCTTTCATTTTAGAAATGGGAATAATACTTGCAAATGTTATTACAGATAAAAATTGTCAATGTACATGAAGTAATTTTCAGACTATCAGAAATACTGAAATTATTCCAAATATTATTATCATTACCAAAAAACATACTGATATTGGTTGAAACTGTCAACTCTCAAAAAGCAATTTAAAAGTATGCCTATAAATGTTATATAATCCTAATTTGTAACACCAACAGAAGAATGACATTAAATATTTTTCTCATGCTCAGAAGTAAAGTTAATAGTCCTAGGTTTTATTATATGTTTATATACAACCATATTCCATATAGGTGAAGAGATTGAAGCAAGACTAAAGTGTTTGAACTCTCCCTTCTCTTATGAAACTGATGACTTTATACTGGTATTTGACTGTTCTTTATCTTCAGTTCTCATCCGCAGCATGGGAACTAAAATGCAGCTCCGCTCATGTGGATTTGGTGGGCTATATATACCAATATTTTATTAGTTTTAGCTCACACATTGTATTGACACTCAACATCACTTTATACCCCATAAATGCATACAACTATATCAATTAAGCACCTAAAATCTAAAACACCATAAGCACTTAATAAGAGAATAACAGAGGTAGTTCTATACTTCCAGTGCTCACTCATTTTTAACCACCTGATGCTAATAAAGGGTAATCAATACAACTGATTCAATAAGAGCTGATACCAGTTCTGAAACCTCTTTCGTGCTTGTTAGATATCAAGATAAAATACTGCATTCTGCCATTACAACAGGGCAAAAATGGTATGGAGTACAATAAAATGGTAAAAAAAAATGGTTAAAATCAATATTATGATGAGTGAATCCAACTTCTTGACATATGAGAAAGAGTAGCAGTCTTTCATTATAGTGTCAGAAAGACATATCTTCTTTTTGCATCCTATTTAAAAACATTAGAATCCAAAGTTTTGTTTCACTATGCTTACAACATATAAAATCAGAGACATCCATTTTAAACAGATAACAAGTTTTTCGCCCATTTCCTTCCCTTTGAGTAGGCAAATACAATATCTGTAGTGCTTAAGATAGTTTATTTTCAATTTCCCACACAGTTATCTATAAATATATTTCTTTTCTCCACTAGACCATAATTTGCTTGTTCATATCTCTCCTCTCACACAACAGACTTTAAAGAATATTCCACATAACAAACAATCAACAATGGTTAAGGGAATTACATTCATGTATTCATACCATAGCCCCCACCCCAAAATATACCTGCCACCATAGAGGCTTGGTACTTTGAAGCACAGGCAGATATAGAGTTCTCTGTAGATGCCAACAAAAAGTGAGAACAGCAATCCAAATAACATCTAAGAACCATTAGATTGCTGAGTCTTTCACAAGTTTCTCATAGTTTTCTTAAATTCTTTATTTCCCTAAAAGCTGGGAATTATGTTTTGTTTCAGATAAGCCAACATATCTGGGTCTGATTCATAATTCTGCACACATGAATTCTAAGCAGCTCAAAACTGGCAGAACACATCCTTCTGTGTCTGATGTATTGCTCCTGTTCAATGAGCGAAAATCCAAAGAATCAATGAAGGGATTTGTGCTTTGCATAAAATTAGGATGAGAAGGAAATAAACTAACATGAAGAGGTTTCTTTTTCTTCAGCTTTATTTTCACCTATAATGAATGCTCTATAAAGTTGTTACATTATTTATGCATTCAACAAGTATTCATTCATAGATCTCTGCTCTATAAAAGATAGCAAGCCAGGTAGGTACAATGAGAATTGATCAAAATAAAGTCATGAAACAAAAACATCCTCCACATTCTAGGTTAGATAAGGTGCACACATAAATCTAATATACAAGATAAAATATATAGAGGAAATTCACAGATAAAGTTCTATGATGGAGAGGGTGATGAAGAGAGGTTGGTCAGTGGATAAAAGTTACAGTTAGGAGGAATTAATTCTCATTTTCTATAGCATAATAGGGTGAGAACAGTTAATAATCATGTGTTGTATAGGAACATATTGTATGTAAGTTGAGGATCCTTAGTAAAATTCTGAAATCTAAAATGCTCCAAAATGTGAAACTTTTGAATATTGACATAATGCCACAAATGCAAAATTCCATACCAATCAAACTTTGTACTGTGCACAGTATTCTTTGAAATGGTGCATAAAATTACCTTTAGATTTTATATATAAAATGCATATAGAGTTAGATATGTTTCTGTTTAGACTTTGGTCCCATCCCTAAAATATCTTATTATGAGTATGTAATATTCCAAAATCTGAAAAATATCTTAAATCCAATACACTTCTGGTGTTTTGAATTTCAGGTGACAGATATTCAACTTGTATTTCCAGACTGGAAGAGAAAATTTTGACCGTTTTAGAACAAAGACTCAGTTAATATTTCAGGTAATTGATATGCTGTCTAACATAATTTGATCATTACACAATGTTACACTGTACTTCATAAATTTATATAATTATTATGTGCCAACTGAAAATAAAAGAGAACATATATGTGAGTATATGTATGTGTGTGTACTCTAACAATAGGAAAATGCTTTTTTATTTAGAAGTTTTAATGTTGTTGTGTGTAGGTGAAGTTAACTCAAATTAGTGCTGAACAATATGTTACTATTTATATTCTTCATATAATGATTGATACATTGTGTCTACTTGAGAAATTTAGAAGTTTAATTAAGCGACTCAGCATGAGACTGGGCTCCTCACTTTGTAAACATCCTCACCCTGTGCAAGAGGAGGGCACAGAGACGGTGTGAGTGCTATACTCACCTGGGGGTGGGTAACATGCTTACAACATAAGGGAAAAAAAAGGCTTGCTCTCCACCTTTCTGCTCTTGATGTTTCTGCTGTCTTCTGCTGCCTTGAAGTGTTGCCCCTGTGCCATGCCCCCCTGCATTGGAGCCAGCTGATTATGAACTGAAACTTCCACAGACTGTGAGCTAAATAAATTTTTCCTCCTTTAAATTTAGGTGTAGGGTATTTTATCTCAGCAAGGAGAGAAAAATAACCAAGGCATAATTTGGTACCAGAGAAGTGGGGTCATTGCTGTGACTATACCTGAGCATGTTGGTTCAAGAGCCTTTGCGAATGGCTTGTGGGAAGAGATCGGAAAGGTTCAGAGAAGTTGCCTGAAAGAGTAGAGCTGAAATACTTTAGGTTGTTCCATGTGGGAGATTCCGGTCAGAGCTCAGAAGACCAGAACGTTGATAGAAATCCTGCTGGTAAAGATCAGGCTCGGGAGTTTTCTGGAGGGAAAAAGGATTGCATTGGCTGTTGAACTCCAGATGATGCATTTTATGGTTTGGTAGAAAGTTTGTCTGCATTTTGCTTGTATCCAGAGACTTTGTCTGAGTCTGAGATTAAGATCAATGGACTAATTAATCTGGCAGAGAAAATCTCAAGGCAGTCAAATGCTGAGGCTGTGGCATGGCTACTGAGCAAAGAGCTCAGCAGGATGATTTAAAACATGAGTTTGACCAGAAAGGAAGTTCCAACAGAGATGTGGACTACAAAGGCAGAGTTGAGGAGAGCTTGATTTCTGAGAAGGAGCAAGAAAAATTGAAAAGATGACGTGAGGATATCACAAGAAATAGCAAGTCTCCACCTTTTGCAGTCTCACTGCAAAAGTGAAAGACTTTGCTTTGAGGAAAAGCTGCAGAACACCATGGTCTGGAATGAGGGTTGCCACACCATGTTCCAGAATGACAGAAACATAGAAAATTTGATCCTCAGAACTGGATTCAGAGTGCCCAGTGATCCAGGCACTCGACCCCTACAACCAAGAGAAGGAAGCCTGGCCACTGCACCATATGGCAGCAGACCTTGGCATCATCCATGTGTTGCTGGTTTTAGGTGCATGCAGAATGCAGGAGTTGTGGGGTTAATAAGATTCCATCCCAATTTTAGAAGGCCTGGGAGCCCAGGCAGTGTGCCTCTGAG
Source organism: Dasyprocta punctata (assembly GCA_004363535.1). Lineage (NCBI taxonomy): Eukaryota > Metazoa > Chordata > Mammalia > Rodentia > Dasyproctidae > Dasyprocta > Dasyprocta punctata. The sequence continues at coordinate 69,837 of RJWM01003938.1, forward strand.
AGGGTAATACATGAAGCTGAGTGTGAAACCAGCAGTGCAAAGGAGACTCCAGAAGTTTGGAAAAGTCAGGAACACGGATTGTCTAAGGAAACCTGCAAGGAGTGAGAAAAGCAGGCCTAAAAGAGAAACCATGGAAGCTACGACCACCAGACGTGCCATAGGGGTAGAGCCATCCAAGTCCTTTAGAACTCACAATTTGTCACAGTTTGCTTTGGATACTGCACATGGCACTACAGGACTTAATGTGTTTTCCCTGATGAATTTTGGACTTGCTTTAGTCCCAATCCTTTGTATCCCCTTGTTTGTAACTTTTGGAATGAAAATATTTATCTTGTGCCATTGCATTTTGGAAGTGCTTAACTTTTCATTCGTTTGGGGCTTACAGCTAGGAGTTTGTCTTAAATGTCAGAAAAGACTTGCACCTTTTAGCAGTGCTGAAACTGTTAGGACTTTGGCAACTCTTGCAGAGGGACAAAATGCCTTTTGTATAAAGGAATATACATGAGTCTTTGGGAGTCCAGGGACAGAATGTTATGGATCTAATATAATATAATGTTGATAGACAATACTGGATCTTAAGGAATATTAAACCTATGTTATAATGCTCTAGTTGTGAAATAAGAATAAGCACATCTTTGTATCTGGAGACTCAGTTAAAGAAATGTGTCTGGTTGCCAAGTTGACAAGGGGTGAATTGTAATGATTGATACACTGTGTCAATTTAAGAAGTTTAGAAACTTAACTAAGTGATTCAGCAGGGGCCTGTGGCCTCACTTAGTAAAGTTCCTTATCCTGTGTAAGAACAGGGCACAGAGATGGTGTGTGTTCTATGCCCACCTGAGGGCAGGTAACCTGCTTAAAATATAAGAGAAGAAAAGAGTCTTGCTCTCTCCTTCTATTGATGTTGCTGTTTCTAAAAGTAACTAACACACTGCAATTAATCCATTTTGGATTTTGGCTGGGGTACTTATGAAGAAGTTCTTATAACCTTTATTGAAAAAAATAAATGAAGGCATTATGACAAATCAGAGTGATCATCTTTCACTGAGAGGATCAATAAAAATTGTCTGGCAAAGAGAATATTCAACCCACAATAGGAAATATAGAGACAATCTTATATTTATGCTACACATTTTTTCTGGTAATATAGATTACTGTAGGCTTCACCATCCAAGTAAATAAGTTATCATTTTGCTTTCCCAGTGATAGTCATAAATAATGTTATGATTTATGCAGGAATTTTATGTGACTCTGATGTCCTCTTTTCTAGGAAAAATGTATTTCACTTGGTAACTAAGTTTGTGTGTAAGAAATCTGATCATGCACAGTAAATACCAAATGGGTGCATGAAATGACTTTACTTGTGGAAAAATTACTCAGCAATTAATGAGCCTATTTTCACTGATGCCTTAGCCACTTGCAAAAAATGATGGGAACAAATTGAGGCAATTTATTCAGAATATGCAAAATTGTTCACATGGATGGTATTTGTTCCCCACTACTTTTTACAATGAGATTGTTTCAATAGCCTTACAATATAGAGAAATACAAAAATGATTTATAGATTGAAAACAGAAAAACTTAGAAAGTTTATTAAAAAGTTGACCTAACTTAAAATGTAGATGCTTTAATATAAATATGAAAAAAAAAGTCCTCCATATAGTGATGCAATGAGGAATCTGGGAAGGTACTGAAAAAATTAGAAAGCAAGGTTTTCTCTACATAAATTAAATTGCTTAATAATATACAATGAGGAAGAATGAATAGTATACCATAAAATGAGTTCCATAATAGCTTAGAGTCTCTGGACATTGAAAGGATGGGTAGAGGAAAGACTGAGATAATGGAGGAAGTCTATTATTTTGAAACTCTTCTGATAAATTCTACATGTATTTCAAATACAAAAATGACTTTAACAGAATGATTCTTAATACTATAGCATCCTAAATCTAGTTCATGTTTTTCCTCTTGAGGAAAGCGTATTGTTTTGAGAAGCTTTCATGATATAGATAAATTACACAAGCCAACTCATGACAAACAGGAACAGATGTAGAATGGTTCTCAGGGATTAGTCATTTTTTTATGTTTCAATTTTTTGTTTTCATATTTTTGGCAATGGAAGAAAAAAATCTCTTTTGACATATTATTACTTAATCTGCAGGTTGATACTTCCTTATCAAACCAATAGCATTGATAAAATCTTACTAAAAGCCCCAGTTCAGGATAAAAGAATCCATTCCCAAATATTAATTATTTTGAAGAAAAATGTCAAAGGAGTATTAAAATCCTTAAAATCATATACAGCCTTCGTTTTCTGCACCACAGTTATGGAGATCTAAGGAATTTAAACAAGAGTAACTACAGCTTTGAAAATAAAGTATTCAAAAGTCTTTGAAATTTGGACTGCTACAGAGAGAGCACCTTTGTATTCTCCTGGCCCCAAGAAAGAGATTGTTCCAAAGTGGATTACAACAGGTAAGTCTGAAAAAGAAATGGATCAATAAACATACTCCAAACTACAGTACTAAAAACAGAGAATCAAGATAACAATAATGAATTAACAATGACAAATACATACATTTCTGTTTGTTACTTCTAGGTGAAACTTTTACCAGTTCCTAAGACATACTGATGGTAACAGTGACACACTGGTAAAATATTTATACATGAGTTTTAGTTTATTTAGTATTCACAAAATATAAATATAAAGGTACATTTGAGAGACAGTGATGTAGGAAGTATATGAAGTATCACTGAAAATTATAGTACATATAAATAAAATAAAATTTATTAGTTAAAGATACAGTACCATCAATCTCTCTCAAAATGTGCTACCTTACTACAAAACCATTTATCCCATTGTTGCCTTTCTGAAACAGTTCTGGAAGTTCTTTTTCATAAATGTCTTCAGTTGCACTGTTGTGGCTGCTTGGATGCCCTGAATCGATTCAAAATGTTTCTCTTTCATGGTCATTTTGACTTTAGGGAAGAACCAAAAGGCATGGTGCCAGATACAGTGAATAAGGTGGATAAAGACACACCTTCATGTTTTTATGAATCTGCCTTTCTGTTGCATAGAACTTTGCAACAGCACTCATCATATTTTTTAATCATACTTCATAGAGACACTCAACAAAAGAGAACTTCAAGAACTGCTTCTGAAAGTAGCAAGAATGATAAGTGTATTTGAAGCAAAGGAGAGCAGTTTCAGGGGGATTAACAGCAATGCAATGTGTCCTTTATTGTAGTAATTTTTTAAATTCAATTTAAATATTTGACATACTTTTTTTTTCTAAATCACCCTTGTATTTGAAGTCTATCGACAAAACTTTCAAACACTAAGTCATTGTAAGTCTTATTAGGTAGACAATATGATCCATGGATCTTTGGTGCATTTGCAAGAAAATCATACAGACAAAGAAAAAGAAAGGGGTTCCCTCTTAGGCAAATACTTTCATAGCCTAGTTCCATTTGATTGAAGTCAGAATATTAAAGTTACTTTATGATATTAAATCTATATTTCGTAATCACTAAGGCACACATTACATTATACGAATTGTTGTAGCTGAAGGCCCAAAATTCTTAGAAATTTTTCCTTTCTCTAGGCATAATTATAAATGTGATGAAATGTTCTTGTCTATGCAAAAATAAGTTATGTGCTGAGTGCAGTGTTGCACACCTGTAATCCCAGAAATAAGGAGGCTGAGGAGGAGGTTCGCCATGAGTTCAAGTCCAGCCTGTACTACATAGTAAATCCAAGACCAGCCTGAACTACAGAAGGAAATCCTGTCTTAAAAAATAAATAAAGAGTTCAGTAATCACTGAGAAAGTCTAACAAATAGTTTCTGTCTAAATTTCAGTTTTACTTTGCTGCTCTTCATTTGTTATCCTAGGATATAGTAGCAGTCATAAAGATAACATCAAAATTGAAAGTTATATTTCACTGTTATTTTTAGGAGCTATATTTATGGTTATATTTACAGGTTTGTTTGATTACAAACACTTCAAAACAGATTGTTTAAAAGTGCAAAGAGTGGTGAGAGTTGTATAAAATTATAAATAAGCAAATGCAAAATTGTTTTTATAGTCAAGTTTCTGGTAGCCAAACCTGGCTGGCTCAGTGAACTGGAACCTTTATAGGGATATGGTTAAGCCTGGTTCATTTTTAAATTCTGCTTTTTATATTTTACTCAGTTTCTAAAATAAGCTTGATATGTGAAACCCAACAATTCAGGAGCCAAAACTAGTCGTGTATGTTAATCATGCTTTGTATCTAAAAATTTGGCACAGATGATTTATCCTTGGCTATCAACTCAGAGCTCACTACGCTCTGTAAGAATAACCTGGTTTTGGAAAATAATTAGGTAATATAGTCATAGTGCAGCAGAAAACCTTCTTGTCTGTTTAATGCAAAAGTATTAGATTATTAGATTCAGAAATAAATGGTATAGAAGCACCAGGGCAGGAAATACTTGCTCTCTTACAGCTGCAGAATTTGATGGTGAATTTGAATTCCCCTCATAAAGCTTTCATCCATGCTTTTTATTATGAAGTTGAACAAAACTACATGCAGTCTTTGCGACAATAGTGCCAAGACAGAATCATTTAGCTAAATTCTATTCAATTTGGAAGGATTCATTTAAAAATACGAGTGATAATTACTGTGGGTGTTGACTGGCACTCCTTGCTTCTATCTTAACAGCTCTTGATTTCTTTTAAATACTCAATATATGAGGGAAAATAAGATGCTTAGGAATACATGTGTGTATGTGTGCACATGCAGGTATACAAGCACATGTGTGCTCTCCTACATGAAGACTGCTCATTCGCTACTCAGTGGTCACAATAGTGGGTCCTGGTAGGGCTACTCTGAGGCATAGCTTATTTGGACCAACTCCCTTGCATTGATTGGAAAACTCTGAAAATGTGGTGGCTGTATAAATTGTCTATAAGCAGCTAGAGTGTTCCAATTTAGTAATGTGTCTCCTGAGACTTCATGGTTTATTCTCTGTTAGGCAATATCTACTGTCATGTGACACAGATCCCCAAAAGGTGAAAGTCTGATTTCCAATTTCAAAACCTTGCCTATTGAAAACACAGACTCAGACACACCTGTAATGTGTTTGCCTTATTTTTCTTTTCTGTTGTAGTTGGAACATCTGTTCTCTAAAACATCCTAATTTTTTTGGTACCATTTGGTCCTAAAGTTATTTTCAAGGAATTCCCTCCAAGCTTACATCCTACCTGTCAACATCACCCAAAAGACTTGACATCTAGGTATATTTGAACAGCTGAAACAGAAAGCATCTGGCTTATTGCTCAGATTCTTTCTCATAACACCTAAATCAAACAGAACTCCACTAGATCAAATAAACACTCATTGCAATAGAAAGTTTTAACTAGAGTAGTTTTTACATATCTCAATTAAGATGAAAAGAGAAGTAAAACAAGCTTCAACATATAAGCCATTTTACTTTAATTTTTGTCTGTATTTCTGAACTAGATGTCAAAAATATTTGTCTTCATTTGGCAAGGCTCAGAAACCTACCTGTGAAAAGTTCAAATCTATTGCTCACCTGAAGTCTAATTTTCATTCATAGCTGTGATTCAATTTTTTGTCTTTGACTCTGTTGATATGGTATATTACATTTATTGATTTGCATACAGTGAGCCACTTCTTCATTCCTGGGATGTAGATCTGTAATTGCTACAGTCATTAGGGATTATGGCCTGTAGTTCTCTTTTTGGCTGGGTCTTTTTCTGGTTTTGGTATCAGGGTAATACTTACCTCCAGGAAAGAGTTAGGGAGAATTGCTTCGTTTTCAATTTCATTAAAGAGTTTGAGGAGTATTGGCATTAAATCTTCACTAAATTTTGTGTATAATTCAGCCGTGAATCCATCAAGATCTGGGTTTTCCTTTGGTAACAACTTTTTAATCACATTTTCAATTTAATTGACTGATACTGGATTATTCAGAATTTTTATATCTTCGTGACTCAGCTTTGGTAATTCATACATTTCTAAGAATCTGTCCATTTCTTCTGTGTTTTCCAGCCTATGAGAGTATAGATTTCCAAAGTAGGTATTGATGATCTCTGAATTTCCACAGTATCTTCAGTTATTTCACCCTTTTCATTCCTCATTGAATGAATTTGAGTGTTTTCTTTCCTTTTCTAGATAAGGTTGGCTAGGAGCTTATCAATTTTGTGTATTCTTTCAAAGAACCAGCTCTTCACTAATTCTTTGTATTGTTTTCCTAGTCAAAATTGTGTTAACTTCTGTTCTGATTTTTATAATTTCCTCCTTTCTGTGACCTCTGGGCTCGACTTGCTCTGCTTTTTCGAGAAGCTTGAGGTGTAGCATTAGGTTGTTTATTTATGCTTGTTCTGTTTTCCTGATGTGAGAATTTACTGCTATAAAGTTCTCTCTTAAGACTGCTTTTATTGTGTCCCACAAGTTCCAGTATGTCGTATCTGTATTTTGTTTAATTGTAGATATTGTTTAATTTCTTCTTTCATCTCATCTGTGATCCATTGGTTCTTCAGGAGGGTGTTATTTAATTTCCATGTGTTTATGGAGTATTTGCAACTTCTTTATTATTAATTTCCAATTTCATTGCACTATGAAACAGATAATATACATGGGATAATTTCAATTCTTTTGCATTGACTTAAGCATTTTCTAGGGGCTAGTAAATGGTCTATATTAGAGAAGGTTCCATGTGTAACTGAGAAGAGTGTGTACTCTGACGTTGTTGGGTGAAATATTCTGTAAATGTCTACTATGTCCATTTGTTCACAGATTTGGTTCAGTTCTGATATTTCTTTGCTGATTTTTTGTCTGATCTATCTGTGACAGTAGGGAATTTAATTTTTCATGTCTATTAATATTTGTCGTATATAGTTGTAATATTTATGATTGTTATCTCCTCCTCTTGAAGTGACCTTCTTTATGACTTTTGATCATTCTTGGTTTCAGGTTCACATTGTCTGAAAACAGAATAGCTATGCCTGCTTTTTTCTGGGTTCCTGTGCATGGAGTATTGTCTTTCATCCCTTTACTTACAGTCAATGATTTTTTCTTTTAGCTAAATATGTTTCTTGCTGAATCTTTTTTCTTGATCCATTCTGCCAGTATGCTTCTTTTGATAGGTGAATTGAGGCCATTTACATTGGTGATTATAATTGATATGTATTGGCTTATCTTTTTCATGCTATTTTCCTACCGTTGGTATCCTACTTTTCTCATCTGTTTAATTGCTTTCCCTGCTTGATGATTTTCTTCTGTTATTGTTCTTAGAATAGCGGTCATTTTTATTTCTATCTAGAATAGCTTTCAGTATCGTTTGCAGTGTTGGTTTGGTTATTATGAATTCCTTCAGTTGCTCTTTGTTAGGGAAGTATCTTATTTCTCCATTAATTTTGAAAGATAGTTTTGCAGGGTACATCAGTCTGGACTGGAAATCGTTTTCTTTCAGGGTTTGAAATACATTACTCCAAGCTCTTCTTGACTTGAGTGTTTGTGTTGAGAAATCAGTCATTATTTTGATGCACTTTCCTTTATAGATCACCTGTTCCTTTTTTTCTAAATGCTTTTAATAATCTGTTTTTGTGCTGAATTTCTGGGATCTTGATTATTATATGTCTAGGTGCAGATCTATTTGGGTTATGGTTAAATGGAGTTGTATATGTCTCACTTATCTATATGTAAGATTCTCTCCCCATGTTTGGGTAATTTTCTGCTTTTACTTCTGCAAATAGTTTTTTATGTCATTTGTGTTGCATCCTGCTTTTTCATTGACACCATTTATTCTTGTATTGGTTTTCTTTGTTTCATCTTGCAGTTGTTGAATTGTCATTTATAGATCTTTTATTATTTTCAAGAGATCTTTGCTTTCATGATCACTAGCCACAATCCTATCTTCAAGGTCTGAAAGTCTGTCTTCAATTTCATTCAAGTGATTTTGCCAGCTCTCAATGGAATTTTTAATTTCCTGGATATCTGTTTGAACCAGTTTCATGCATTCTATTTCTTTCACACATTGATCATTCATGGTTTCCATCCCCTTCTTCTCATCATCTATTTTGTTATCTCTAGTCTAGATGTGCTAAGCAATTCCTTTATGAATGTTGACATTTCTTTTTATACCAGAGAGATTACTTCTGATCTGATTTCCTCAATAGCCTCATGGATTTGTTTCTTTACTTTGGTTGCTATTGCTTTGGAAATCCCAGGAGAGTTTCTTCCATTTTTCTGTATTTAATTGTCTTCTGGACTTGTTTTGGGTGGATTGGAGGTCTGAAGTTGCATTTTGCTTCTGCATCCTTTCATTTTCTATTTCAAAAGTTTTTATTTTGTTTTGTGTGTTGATTCTTTAGAGTTCTTGTGGTAGGTAGCTTCATCACTAGTATCAAGGCTTCTTTAGGCAAGGTTTGTTCTTTAGGAATATCTTCTGTGTGTAGCAGATCTTTTGCTTTGTGCCTGTTCCAAGATGCTACCTTTTCAATTGTTTAGAGTGAGATGTTGGTATCTGTTTGGCTCAGTCCCCAGTCCTTTGGTGCTGAGGTATGGTGAGGTTATTACCCCAGAACTTCTCAGTATTGTTATAGAAGTGATAACAACTGATTAAAACATATATGACATCCTAACTAAAGTAGTATACTTAGCACTAACAATAGTATCAAGCTGCTTAGAAACTGACAAACTGTGGTAACCAGTTTTGTACCTTTGACCACTGAAGCAAAATCTATAGTTATATAACAGAACTGATCATAATTTGAGAGCTTGAGGGCCAAGGATATAGCTCAGCAGCATAAGTGCTTGCCTGGAAAGTAAAGGTTCTGAGTTCGATCCCCAGTATCAAAAAAAAAAAAAAAAATCGCAAGCATGTATGCAAAGTGTTTCTCCTTAGTAGAGTGATTTTGCCCTGTGGTGGGGAAATTGAAGAAGAATAGTTGATAGAACAGAGATAACTGAAAAGAAATAATGTAGAAGCTGGGCTGGAGGACAAAAGATGATCACTCAAGCTTTACAAAACTAGAGAAAAGAACAGTAGAGAAAGAATAAGCAGTAAGCAAATAATTATTGACCAGAAAAAATTGAGAGACTATTCACACATATGAAATTATGATTAAGTCTAAAGAGGTAAATTGAGGAAAAGGGTAAAAAGATGAATAAAGTAGAAAACACAGATAAAAAAGCATTATAAAAGAAAACAAATGGGAAATAAGCCAGCAAAAAAAGAAGAAAAATAGCATAAAATAAAAAGAAACAAAATTCCTCTGATGTCCACCGAGTATCCAAAACCACTGGATAACACTGCCAAGCCTGCAGAAGAGTTTGTACTGGATTTGAGGCTGATATTGGCCTCTAGATGTAAGGTTCTGGGGCCAGAGGATTCTGCCAGTACTTTCTGTATGTCCCTTAGCAGTCTCACACTCATTTCCTTGTTTTTCCTGATGGCGTCTCTCTCGCAGTTGCTGTGCTATTTTTAGATGGAGACAGGAGCTGTTCCCATTCCCTTACACCTTTCACTTCTCCTGATCCTTGCTCAGCCTTCTGCATTCCTCTCCCACTGGCAAGTCTCTGTCCTTGCTGTCTTGTTGCAGGCTGGGGTGGGATGCTATGATATATGACTTGGTATTCTGCTCCTGCTATTGCAGTTCAAGGCTGCTCAGTCTCAATTCTTCCTCCTCTCCTGAGATGGGATGCTAATTTCCCTTTCATTGCTTTACAGGTTCCACTGCCACCGTCACACACCTCTGCTGTAGTCACTAACTTCCTCCAGGGAGAGGGGGTTCTGTGGGGTGCCTTTCTGCCCCCCATCCAGTAGCACAGATATAACCCATAGCTGTGCGGTTCCAAGGTGTAAGGCTATTTAATACCACATTCTTCTGTAACCACAAGTCACAGGGGCTGGGTTAGCTGTTTCATTTACTAGGCAACCCTGTAGTCTTTAATCTTGTCCCTGGAGGTTTCAGTTAACACTCTGGTGCACAAAAGGAATGGGAAGAAAAGACAAAAGAAAAGGAAGAAAAATATGAAAAAAAAGGAAAGCTGACCCATCGTCAGGGAGAGAGAAGTTTGCGTTGGCATAATTTACAGCTGGACTGTAGCATCTTCTGTTTGGAGGAAGGCAGCAGAGACAGGGGACCTTATATCCTGAATGGCTTGATTTAGTTACTTTATTTTCATACGTCCTTCTTTTATGTCTTCTTTTTCTTCTTTTAAAATTCCAAGTTTGACTGGCAGTCATCTCGATCTGGCAACGCACTGGCAGCCAGGTGAGCTGGCTGGTCATGTGATTAAGTCTTCTATCTATGTTTTGTTTGACCTATTAGTCTCTAATATCAGATTTATTTTAGTTTCAGAGTGTATATCCTTCCCCTTTCTTCCAACCACCTATGTTACATTTAAATTTCTCTGAATAGTTCCACTTCTAGTCAATCATGTTGCCTCTTCCAAGACTTCTATTCTTCAAGACTGTGTAAATATTGACTAAAGATATGTCATAGAGAGTGAAAAATATTTGCAGGTTATAAAATGAAGACGAATACACTATAGCTAAAAGTACCAATATGAATAAATCTCAGATAATTAATGCAGAATGAAAGAAACACATTACTAAAAATACAAGCATTATTTACTATTTTTGTAAAAATTTAAAATGGTTAAAATTAAATTCCATTTTGCTTGATGAAATGCATATATATGATTAACTACAAAGAAAAATAAGCAAATCATCATAAAATTAAAGAAGTTATTATTTCTGCTAGGGAAAATAGAGTATCTGTCTAGGAAGTTCACAAGCTATAGTAAATTTTCTTCTACTGTTTTGCACATTGATTTTACTATACATTAAATGCATATGTACTATGTACAATTCATTTATTATTATTCTAAAATACTTTTTTTGAAGATTATAATCTTTGGCTTCAGTTTTCCATATTTTTTCTATTCTTTCTATACTTGGGGCTGCAGATCTCAAGGTGATATCCAAAAACAGATATATTTCATATTACCTCTCAAATATATTGCTGCCATCTTCCACTTGCAATCAAGGGTCAATATCTTACAAAGCACTGAAAATTCATAAGGCTTGAAATGCTACCATACCTTGAAATCCATTGCATTGTTAACGATGAAATATGTTCTGATACAAGTAATTCTAAATTTCAAATTCTAAAGCTTTGTCAATTTTGTACAGTAATGAACTATAATATTTTCTAATGCAAAATTTCTACATGATTTTATCCCTGACCTATAAGGCCATTTTTGTAAAAATTATTTTGGAATCTAAAGATACATCTCATAAATGTACAAATCCATAACTCTTCCTCCATACATAGGCATTTCTGTATTTCGTCCTCATCATTTTGGAAGAAGTATAATTTTTGCCTTCATTGGGTAGTCATAGCTCAAAAAACTGATACCACAAAGATGAATTTAATAACAGTGGAAGATCCATTCTCCATTTATCGATATTTATGTATTTATGGATATTATTGAAATAACATTGTGCACATGTGCCTAAATATATAAGTATACCTTATATTAAATTTATTGGAATTTTATTGGGTTTGACTTTTTCTTTCAATAATCAGATAGTAAGTATTCTTGGTTTTGGGAATATGTGCTGAGTACCAGCCTGGTATAGTACAGAGCAAGCAGTAATTAACATTAATAAATTGGCACAAAAATAAATTAAGAGTCTGTCCCAGGCCTACATGACTTGTGGTGAGACACCAGCTGGCTTAAGGACAGATTAATCTTTAAGTCTATGGCCAGAGCCGAGGCTAGCAAAGGGTCTGTGAAGTTCTGGTGCCTCAAAGCAATACAACATGGCAGCTGAGGATTTCACCCATGTAAATTCTATCTAGCTCAGTAGTCACAGTTAGCAGATGATCAAGTGACTAGTTAACCCTGATCTGTTCCAATGTGATTTTCAAAAAATGTATTGTTCCTCAGCTTTTGAACATTGATTGCATCAGCAGTTCACTCTACAACTTCCTACAGCCCACCAGCACACCCTCAATCAACCTGTACACCTAACAAAAACCAAAAACATCATGATTCATAGTCTTAGTCTGTCACTTGGCTTTGACTATCCTGGTGCTTCTAGTAACTAAAATACATATTTTGTCTGTGTTTTAGTCTATAGTTGTACTCCTGAGTAGGAGAGTTGTGGTCCTAGACCAGGGTCGCGATAGACATGGAGTCTCAGTACTACTCAACTGTCCTCTTTTAACTCAAAAGTCTACTCAACTCTCCTATTTTAACATAAGAGTTGCTACATCTAATACATGAATAGGCATGGCTGTAGCCTAATGCAACTTTATTCACAAAAACAGGCAATGGGCTAGATTTGGCCTACACTCTGATTTAGATAAACTCATTTTGCTGGAAATATAAATATATTACATGTGAATGATGCATTGATTGGCTGTTAAATAATTTAGATTAAACTTTCTTTGGTTTGCTCCCCTCACTTAATTTATTCCAAAAATTCTGGCCTCCTTTAACATCTCAAACACAGCTAATTCTTTCATGATTCCTGGGTATTCTTCACAAACATTAGCTGCTCTTTCTAATGGAATGTTCCTACCCTTCATTCAAGTAATTCTAAGTATTTATTCTTATGGTTTTAAGTTGAGTATCATCTAGTTAGAATTTTGTAGTACTAACTCACTACTTGTAGTACTTATGCATATGTGTGAAATTTTATTATAAAATACTTTTCCCTAAAATACGAAGTTCCATGAAGACAGGAATCATTTTTATCTTTTTGACCACTGATCAGTCATTGTTGATACACAATACCAGACACTCACAACTTAAAGGAACAGAAGTTTAATTTAGTCTATGGCTTCACAAGATTCAGTACATGGTTGGTTGCTTCAAGAAGGAAACATCATGACAGAAGTGTATGGCAGAACAAAGTTGCTTAATTCATGGTGACCAGGAAGCAGAATGGGGAACAGCACTGGTTGAAAGGGGGAGGAACCAGATACAGCAGCCAAGGTCACTCCTCTATGACCCACCAAACACGTCCAGAGGTGTGCTCCACCAATTCTCTTGGTAGCTCCCAAGCCAACTGAATTGACACAATCAAGCTTAACCTTCACAACTACTGTGTGTTCAGTGCACAGATAATACTTAGTAAGAGTGAGACAACAAATAGGTATAAATTGAAAAAAAAAAAACCTGCTTTCAGAGTGTTATGTTCCAAAATTATACCTCCAGTTTTCCATTCAACATTATCCTTCCATTCCTTACCAAGTGATGTACAAATTCTTTACTGTAGCTAAGGTGACCAGTCCCTGACATCCCTTGTATTCTAACGCTTTTTCCCCAATGTAGTGCTCTTCTTCTCAGCCTCAACTCTATGTTCTGCAGCAGGAGGGAACTTACACTGCCCAGATCTCCAAAAGGTCTACAATGTAGAACACTTAAGGTTTTGTCTTTTTCCCCCTCTATCAGGTCTGTTCTTCACCTGCTCCCACTCCCCAAGCATTTGTATCACCTCACCAAGAATATATTGTTTTGCCAAAATTCAACTCCAAAAAGAATCACTTTATGTAGCAGATGATATACTATCCAAACCTCTCTACACAAGTTCACTCTTTGGAATTAGCAGACTTTACCATGCTCAGGTATTTATTTTTTGTTTTGTTTTGTTTTTTGAGACAAGTTTATATTATCCACATCAGCCTGGTTTTGAACTCAGTATGAAGCCCAGGATGCCCCTGCACTTACCACAATCCTCCTGCTTCAGTCTCCTGAGTGCCAGGATTGCAGGCATGTGTGACCACACCTGGATTACTTTTCTATTAATCCAGAAAATAATGTGACTCAGACATTGACTCACTCACCTGGGTGGTGTCTAAAAAGAAAAACTGTACCAATTCTGACTTCATGTTATTTAGTTATCCTTTTTTCTTAGAAGATGTTTCTACTGAGAAAGAGTTTTTGACCCACTATAAGCCTTTACTACTGCAGCAAGATTGCAGTGGTGTGATTTTAACCAGGAACTCAACTAAACATTCTGGAGTGACTTAGAAGAAATTCTTGGAGGATCTCAACAAATACTACTTGAATAAATGAGTAACATCTTTCTTATATGTAAAACTATTGTGAATTTACATATGTTCTTTACAATAATCTAGGAAGCAAACACAAAACTGAGAAAAAATTTGTTAAACCCACATAGCTATGTCCTGTATATTCTGTTGGGATGATGGAATGCTCTTCCTCGTTATAGATAAAAATGTTAATTTACACATGACCCACATTCAACAGCACAAAACATTGTGTCAGTGCATATAGACAAAGCTAGAGATTCAGCCTAAATTCCAGAAGCATACCAACTCTAATCCCTCTATTAACTTCCTAACCCTGTGAAATTATTCTTATCAATATTTTAATTTCACTGAGTCTAAATGAGAGAAGAATGTGGCTGCTTAAGCAGATGGCTACCACAGACTGCATACCACAATTAAGAATTAGTACACAAGAGGAAGCATCCTGATACACTTTCTAAACAGTTTGTGAATGAATATCAATGCGCCCTAAAGCATAGCTGTGAAGAAGACACAAGACCAGCTGGGAAAATAATGGGTTAGCCACTTTCAGTGGCCACCTGAAAACCTTGTCCAAGTAAATCAATGTGCAAACTCCAGGTAAAGAGAAAACGTTTCCTTTCTTTTATTTCAAGTTTTGCCCATCTGTGCTGCCTGTGCTATCACTGGCTATCTAACAGTGTGGGGCCCCCAAGGATTGCCAAATGTTCCAGCATATGCAGTGATTGGTATACCCAAGGAAGGGCATCCCATTGACACAGCATGGGCTCAAGTCAGCATAGTCAATGTGTCCATAGGACAGTCCTGAGCTAAAGTGTAATCTAAGTACAGACCATTTTGCACATCATCTAAGTCTTTGTTTTTCTTTCTTTGCCTTCCTTCAAATGGTTAAAACCTTTGTCAGACTTCTCAATTAACATGCTTACAGAAAAAGATCTGAAGTCAGACCTTCACAGAAATCTCAGGCACTGTCATTTCCATCAGAGGTCTCTGCTTTTAAGCCTTTTTTTCTAATCAGGAAAGCAAGAGAAAAATCCTCCATGAACATATGGCATGATTATTGTGGAGAAAAACTTTTCTGATACCCCTAAAATTGTATCATTCTATCTAAATTGTTGCGACCAACCTCTAAATTTTATGCCAGATTTTATTCTACTTAAGATTAAACTTTTAAAAATGTTTTCAGAAACTTCATTTTTCTTTCACTTGCATTTCACCAATAAATCTCTTCAAACAACTGTACTATGTGGTAAAATAAATGTATTTATTTTTGGAAACATCTATGGTAGCTCCTTTTGGATGGCAAAAGAACTTGAAGGCTTTCAACAGACAATTGTCTTCGAGGTGTTCCAGTTCATTCACCTATTTAATAGGAGGGAAATTATCCATTATGATTACTCCATAGGATTGTGGGGTAATGCTGAAACACAGATAATTCATGGGACCAAATATTGAAATGGGTAAATTTCTACATCGATGTGAGATTGAGTTACCTTGGTGTCTCCTTAAGGAAGGGATAAAAACTCACATTTGACATTAAGTGGCCATGTCTCTGCTCTCACCTCCATCTTGGCAAATTGTAGATTTTTAAAAAACCAACGGAAGACTATTTTTTCTTATTTTTAGTGAGATCTACACCTTTGTGGGGAAAGTACATTTTTCTTGCTATGACCTTTTGCCATTATATTCACATCAAAACAGTACGACATTCCATTAGGAGCTGCTCCAGATAGTGAGATGTGGTAGCAGTCTTCTGGCTCTTAACAAAATGCTTCTCCCTGTGTCACAGAGGTGGCACTCACACATTCTTTCTTCTGGCTGTACCATTTTTAACTGTTATGGATCTGAGCAAGTGAGGTGGGTTTAGGTGACAGAAAAAGATACGTGGTGGTGGGGGGAGGCTGGATAAGGAAGTACATTCTCTGGAAATGGAAAAGAAAGATCTTGACATTATAGATTTGATACACTGATAACTCAGACATGGCCCAGGTTTGGATCTCTCCTTTGCAGATTACAGTGGGACCCAAAGTCTAAATTAAGAATCTTGAAAGAAAATCACAACTTAAAAATCAGAGGACTTGGCAGAAGGGATTCTTCTGGTACAGTCTGTATACTTCCTCTCCTAGGCAGAATGATTTGGTATTTAATTTCCAAACAAAATTAATAGGAATGTAAGGGGAAGGGATGAGACTTGGGAGTGAATAATCTTACTCTGTTACAAAACAATGAATCGCATAGAACAGGTAATCACTTGCTAAAACCTCTCTCTGCAGGAGATGCTATTCAAAAATCTTCCAGCTCTCTTATCCAAATATTCGCTCTGATAGACAGCATTACCGCCATCATTTAGCATATATATTGCTCTTCACAATCATACATGGCTTAATCTTAGCAACACGTCCCTAGTGAACATTATTATCTCTATTTGCCGATGAAAAGAATACAGCATGCAAAGGTTAAGTGACTTACCCATCAAGAAACAACCATTCAGTGTCGAACAAGAAACATAGCTGAGGTCTGGACTATAAAACAACAGGCACCCCATCTACCAAATTGTAAACAGAGGACTCATTTCTTGCACACCTGAGGAGAGGCTCAAGTTCACCTTATTAATGCCTTGTCTCAAAGAGAGGATTAAATCATAAAATCTTGGCTTATCCTTTACTCCTTTTTGAAGACATCTCTTTTTATCCTAAGGAGAAGTACAGTAGTAATGCTTTCAAATCTGCCACACATAGCCACCTGCAGGCTTAGATTACACCTATTTCTAAAGGAGAAATAATTCTCCATATCCCACAAAACCCATCACTCATGGCCTCCCTGAAAGGCATAGTAATGTTCTTTCAATTCTTACTCCAATAAATTGAAACTGGTTAATACCAGCTATCTCAAACTGTATCCTTGTGAGTGAGAGTTCCCATTAACATGCTCACACGTATCTGTGTTATCTATTTATTGGAAGAGAGGGAAAAGAGAGGAATCTTTTTGCTCTTACCTCTTCTATAAGAACATAGGCAAAAGATAGGAATTGCATTTTATGGTTTAACCTTTGCATTTTCCTTAAGCACAACTATATGAATATTTAAGTGAATAAAACATTCTTATTTCCATTTAAATTATTTTTAAGACACAGTTTAGTGTGCCCTACTCAGTAATCATTAATGGTGTCCCTGACCAAGAGAAAAATTCAAACAAAGCAACTAAGGCCGCCACATATGATAGTTCTGAGTTGACCATGTACAATTTAGTGAGTTCAAAATTCTAGCTGTTTAACTCTGTTTAGAAAAGTGATTCTAAGGTGAGGTAGGTGGAGCATTGTGAGTTCAAGGCTGGCTTGGGCTACAACGCGAGTGCAAGACCAGCTTGAGCTACATAGTGCAACCGTGCCTCAAAAAAACCAGGGCTGGGAGTTTGGCTCAGTGGTTTAAGCGCTTGTCTGGCAGGAGTGAGGCTGTGAGTTCGATCTCCGGTGCTGAAAAAAAAAAAAAAGTGATTCTAAGGAGACATGAGGATAATAAGAAATTCAGAGGTCATTTGGTCCATATGACTTGATTAAAGTAATATAAAAATTGATGGTATTACCTTTAGTTTATCTCTGGGCTAGCATAAATTTTAGTCTGGCAGCACATAGCCTCCAATCTCCTTAATAATCTCTGCAAAAGGAAGGAGTTTTTTTGAGTATGTCTAGACAGTGTGTATGTCAATATATTTCACAATATGCATTTAGGGTTTACATTTTAAAATTCAACAACAGTTGTCATGATGTATTACTTTACCTTTCTAGAGGCTTCCCACAAAGATATGACTTTGTGATTTTCCATCAAACATCCCCCGTGATACTAGTGTACTTTTGGCAGAAAGCTTCATTTCAAATCTCAGACTCCATACATATGCTTGTTAATGGTCCCATTAGATCTGTAAGTATTATTTCCCTGGAGAAATGGCTGCTTCAGTATCTGTACACCTCTCAGTTTAAGGTAACAGGAAGATAACGCTACATTAGAAAAAGACACATTGCTTTTTATTCTCCATCAACTGAGAGGCTTTTGGATCTTCAATAGCAATTTCTCAGTACTATCCCTCTGATAATATCAAGGAAACAGCTTTAGTTTGTATCTATTGATGGATTCAAGGATGAAGAGAAGTGCAAAATAAACATTTTAGGACCTGCCATTAATATAACAAGGCCATAAGGTGTATACCAGGGTGATAAAACCTCTAGCATAAAACACAAGTAAATCTGTATCTTTCTGCTTTAGTCCAGCATATTTATTTAGAGCTGATTTTCCTCATTTCAACATTTCAATCGCAACTTGATGAGCTCTGGGGGTGGTTTTGTGAAGGTACTTTTTCCTTGCGAAAGTTATAGACACACAGAAATGGAGAACAGCCAGCAGACAGAAGTGATCTGTTAATTTTTACTGGCAATGCATTTTCTGCTCCTTAATTTCATAAAAGTCAGACAATATTTTAAACAGAGGCCTATTGAAAGTCTCAGGATACTGCCTGCTCATCTTCAGTGCTTAGGTGGTGGGTGATGGAGAGGAAAGAAAAAAAATCCCACCACTTTGTACAAGGTTAGATTAGACCTGTGTACACATAGCTATCTGAAGGGAGGATCAAGCCCTAAAGATTTTAATTTCAGTGAAGTCATACAGAGCTAATGGAGCCACTGGCGATCAATAGCTCCCACTATCCTGTGAGAAGGAGAGATTTATTGAGCTCTACCCACAGATCCTGTGTCAGTACAGCCAGCAATGTTGATGGCTGTGCCCCTAATTTGTACAGTGTGCAAATGATTCACTCCATTCACTGGAGCAGCTCAGCTTTCATAGCTAGGATAGAGTTCCCTGATAATCTCTTAATATGTCCATTCGAAAAACATGTTTATGACATCTAGGCCGAGCAGAGAACTAATAAATCACTTACCTCTCTTATTCCAAGTTCAGACACAATTCAGGGAAAGATACAGAAGTCAAGATCATGCAATCCAAGTAGCAACTTTCTGCCAGTTACCTGAACCTGTAGTTTCAGTTAGGTTCCTCTTCTCTAGTCTCTTGAAACCTCCCAATAAGGTTGGGTCTGTGGCACACGTACCCAGCTCAATGCGATTCTCCTAGTACTGGAAGTTTCTTCATAGAACAGGGCTCTTCCAAAAACTGATATTGCATCTATGTTTAGTCTTTTGAATGCTTGTAAAACATTTATATTTGGAATTATCCATTTATTAAATGATAATCCCTCACAAGCACTGGGGAAAATACAAGACTGGTCCTTGACCAGTTCATTCCATGTGATTTTTTTCTTCTGGTAATATGGACAACTGCTGCTTTATCCATTGGTTTCAAAAATTAAGACTTTTCTACTGTCATCTATGGAAATAAGTATTACATACTAGGGAGTGTTTCATACAGATCTTAAGTAACCAGGATAATTTGCTGCTCTTTGTACTTGAAGGTAACTTTGATATTTGCCATTCAAATTCAGTAAAAGTTTTCAAAAGTAAAATTAAAATTTGACAGTACCTGCCTTACAACAGTAAAGCAACTACTGTTCACTGAAACTGCCAGGGAAGGTCATGGAACTGTCAGTCAACAGATGGCTTCCAGATTCAAAAATACTGGTAGTGTCTATTTTCTTTTCCTTATATAAACCATTCCCACAGTTTCTCAAAGCATACAATCAATGATATTCAATCAACTAAATCAGAGTTTTCTTACAATCTTCTATTTAGTAATAAATTCCACTCCAATTTTTGGGAATCTAGAATGATTAATTTAACCTGAACTTACAAGTGAGCTTACCAAAATTAGTGTCTCTAATTTTCTCAAGATCACAGATCTTTGAAACAAATGAAACAAGCAAGATTTTTTACTTTGATTCAACACAACTACTTTGGAGGGTCTTTGTGTTTATTAAATTTGCAAATTCAAATTGACAGTTTTGAAGATCAAAGAAAGATCAGAGTCATCTTGCACTACTCTCAGCACACAAGATCAATGTGTTATCTATTGCTCAGTGAAATCTTCTGATGGAGGGCAAGTTCACTGGGCAGAAGGTTCACTACCTCCAACAATGATCAAGTAATCAAGTACACAAACAGTGATTTTTATTGTCTGTCTTACAAAGAATTGCATGCTACACAGACATGAATTTTCTAGCAAAGCAGAAAAACAAAGAACAGATTTAATTATCAACACTCTAATAAAATAACTTTTAAATTCCTTTGAGTCTACTACCTTTTCCAAAATTTTCCTGACCTCAGAAGCAATGAGGAAAGTGTCACAGTTTTGGATCTCATTTTTACAATACTGATCACAGTTGTAGGAAAACAAAAAAATTCAGAAAGATGACCTTGTTAATTTAAATATAAAAAAATAAAAACTCCTTTTAATGTGACTCCTCATTAAAACTCTGACAAAAGTATTTTTTTTTCTGGCCAAAAAATACCTTCCTTTCCTTTACAAAGTACTTTGGGTCACTGTCTGAAAGATGAAAGTAGAGACTTTGCATTAAAAGTTGTTATTATTTAATAAATGAATATGTTGTGAAATAGAGCTTAAGAAAAGTGTTAAAAAGCTTATAATCTCTATATTATAGGTTAAAAAATTGAAATTCAAAGAGATCATATAGCCTGCCATCATTACAAGAAACTGGTAGAACCAATATTGAACTCCACATTTTTTGATTTCAAAGTCCAGGTTATACTGATCATTGTACATGATTGGTCATTGTCAACTTACTGTATGGCTCTGAAGTTCAATTTTTATTTGAAATTATTCTGAAAGAGCAATAAGAAATACATTCATAGAAGTGGCATAACCTTGGATAATTAAAACATATTTAAGTGTAATCTTATACATATCGAAATACATAATCCCCTTGAGGACCCACCCCTCTGGGCCAGAGCGGCTCTGACCACAGGACAACTAATCTGCCTCCCGCGGGACTGTGCGACCGGCACGGACTCCCAGAAAAGAACGAGAATGGGCCCCTGAGAACCCACCCCACTGGGCCCAAGCAGGACCAGCGTGCGGGCTTAGAATCAAGGACAACCCCACCACCACCAACCCCGTAAGCAGCCTGCTGGTTCGGAGGTCTGGCTAAATTGATAGCAACTAAGGAACATTAAACAACTAAATGCTAGTATTGTTTTGTTGATTTTGCAGGCCTTGGGTCGGCAACCTGAGCATCTCTTTGGAAGATGACAATAGGCAATGTAGCAAATACAGGGGATTCTCTTCTGTCTTGTCTTTGAGGCCCAATATGGTTCTCACTGTTTTGCTTTACTCTGATCATTATTTTTTTTTTTGCTTTATTTTATATTCTGCTTTTATTGGTTTTATTCTGTTTTGTTTTTGGTTCACTTCTACTATACCTGTTGGAATGGTCAGCTATTCTGAAGATAACAAGATATACTATAGTAGCTATTGTTTTCATAGTATCTTTCTTCAAAGTTCTGTGCCAGTTCTGCTGCTTTGTTTGGATTGACTTTGTTCTGTTATGTTCTGCTATTATCTTTAAAATAAAAAAAACTAAAACAAAAAAGAAATACACAATCATTGGTGTTTAAGAAAATAATTTATAGAAACAAATTTAGTTTTTATAAAGGATGTACTAAATTATTTAGTTTTCAGTCAGAGAGAAAAGTCTATAGGTGGAAAATTTCCATTTGTTGAAGATCTATTTTCTGCCAAGAGTTTAACATCCAATACTTTATTTAATCTTCATGCAATTTTGCTATACAATGCACTATAATACTATTAAATGTAAGAGAAAACTGAAACTTTAAATTGTTAAATTGCATGACAGCAGGGAAGAAAAATGCTATTCAAATTTAAGTTTATTGACTCTAATAATAATGTTTCTTACTTTCAACAAGACAACACTTGATGAAACATACATAAGTAGGTGTGTGCCAGCTATTCTATTGGTAACTTAAAGGTAAAAAACTGTGGCAAACACACAGCTTCCAAATCGTCTACAATCACTGAAATATGAGATTCTTCACTGAGTGACATTTTAAATGATACAAATGAGATATAAAGAACTATAATATAATATCTCTGCCATTTCCAAGAAAAGAAATGAGACAGATAAAAATTACATCTCATTTCAAAATGTAAATAGCTGTCAAGGCAACAAAACTAGGCTAGACAGGATATAATTAATTATTAATATGTAGCAAAACCTGTTTCCCAAAGTATGCTATATACATGCTGTGGTAATAAATTTTTTTCTAGGTGACACAAATATAAATGAAGTTTTTATTTGAATTATCACTTAATTTTCAAATATGGTCAGTTATATTAGTTTTCTTTTATGATAATATTTAAGTTTTTGCTTTAAAAGAAATTTGCTTTTCATTGATTATTTTGGAATACTATTTAACAGTGTCTGCTAAACCTGAATATATATATATGATCTTATGATATAACAATTCAATTACAGAAATGTGTACACATACACTCAAAAAGACACACATATGAATAAATTCATATCAGCATCAATTTCAGTTTCCCTAACCTAGAAGTCAATCAAATGGCTAAAAACTGTTGAGCAAATAAATAATATTGATATATTCATAAAATGAGATAACCAAGCAATGAAAATAACTCCACAAAACAGATAAATGTCACAATTATTGAGAGTAGGATGCCAGGTAATATATAACACATTATCCAAAAAGTACAAAAGAAGGCAAACTAATTTATGATATTAAAAGTCAAGATAGCAGCAAGAACATAATGTATGAAAGAAAACAAAAAAAAAAAAAAAAGAATTTTGAGTACTAGAAATTTTAGCTTCTGGGTTTAAATATGCCTGTCCCATGAATCTTCACCAAGTTGTATGCTTATTATTTTTAAATTTTTCATATTTTACTAAAACATATAGGAGATCAATTTTTTAAAGGGAATTGAACTCAGGACCTTGCACTTGCCAGGCAAGCAGTGTGAGAAGATGAAGTTTATAACCATAAATTGCAAAAATTTTAGTAATATACCTAAAAAGCCAACAAACATGAAAAATAAAATAGATAAATTGAATGATTTCAAAATTAAAATTTTCTGGTCTTCAAGAGACACCACTGAAAAATATAAGAGCAGCTTTAGATTGGAAAAAAATATTTGTTATATATATTTCTAGTAAAAAGATAGGAATATGTGTATTCCTATAAAACAGTAATGCAAAACACACAATCAGTTTTATAAAACCAATGTTTGAATTGGTATTTTACCAAAGAATTAGGCAATAAGTTTATGAAAAGGAATCTAATGTAGTTTTTACTGGAAGAAATTCTAATAAAAACCACAAAATGATAGTATGTTCTGAATACAAATATGGTTATAAAATTAACAAGACAAATGATCAAATATTGCCAAAGATGTACAATAACTATAAAGTTCTTAAAAAACTGATGAAATTTTTAAAATGTTCAACTATTTTGGATAATTATTTGGCAATTTGTTAAACATGTACCAATCGTATGACCAAGTAACTTCTTGCCTCAATATTTATCAAAGATAATGAAATTAAATGTTACTGAGTCAACAGACTGGTACCAAAATTTTCACAGCAACTTTTTCATAATAGCCCCCATCCTGAAATGACCCAAAAATTCACCAATAGTGGACTAGAACATCAAATGGCAATATAATCATACAACAGAATATTGTTTTGGAAACGAAAATGCTGTACTGGTCTATCCAGCAATACAGATGACTCTCAAAAACATATTGAACAAAAGAAGTCAGACATGAAAATTCAAGAATAACCAAAATGAGCCAGGCATGGTGACACACATTACTAATCCCAGTCCTTTGGAGGCTGAGGCAGGAGGATCAGTGTGAGTGTAAGGCCAACCTGGGCTACACAGCAGAACTGTGTTACCAGTCAGGGATAACTAGAGAAATAAATTTAAATGATACAAGATATACAAATATACAAGAATTTACAAAATCAGCTTTCAGTGGCCACCCAGAGAGTCATATGTGGAAGAGAGCAAAAGATCTGACCATGTGATGGAGACCCAAAGGATCCAGTCACTGCTCAGTGCAGTGTCCTGTATGAGTCCATATGAGGAGGCCAAAAGGTCTGCGATGGAAGCCTGGAGGGTCTGTGCTGGAGGTCATACAGCCTGCACTGGAAGCCAGAGAAGACATTCAAGGTGAAGGTGAAGACTAGAGATCTTCCAAATAAACAGAAGCAGTCTCCCTTCTTGGATTCACTTTTATTCCATTCAGACAACAAGCCTATCAGTTGGTGCCACTCACACCCGGGGTGGGGAGGTCTTCTGTTTTCAGTAAATTCTGAGGCCACACCCAGAACTATGCTGATTCAATTCAGAAGAGCATTTCTTATTCAAACTGACACAATTAGCTAACTATCACAGACTCTGTCTCAAAAATAAATAAAAACTAAATGAACTCATGCTGATAGAAATTAGAACAATGGTAGAAAATAGCTGAAAGGGCACAAGAAAATTTTAAGGTGATAGAAAAGTGGTAATATGTAACTTGACTGAACTTGTAATTATACAAATAAACACATCTGTCATTCTGAACTGTACACCTAATATCCATTCATTTGCCTAATCCAATGAGGAAAATGTTAACCAGATTTTGACACAATACTCAAAAAACTGGAAACTGGCATAAAGATTTATAAATAGCATTGTTGGTCTCCAGTGAAGTTGCATGCATTCATACACTAGGATCTTAGAATTCAACTCTGGATATGTAAAACAGAGATATAAAATTATTAACCAAATGTGTCAAAGTTCTCACAACAATATTATTCATAATAACCGAAGTTAAAAGCAAACTTTGTGACCATTAAAGAGGATGAATAAGCATGTTATACTGGTAGAACGGTATTCTAGACATCACTGATAATAAGTAAACTGTGGATGAATCTCACAAGAAAGGCTGAATGAAAGAAATCAAACAGAAGAGTTTGATTCCATTTCAAAAACAAATAAAGTTAATGTTCAGTGTTAGGAATTAAGAAAGTGCATACTTTTAAAGATTATTGATTAGGAAGGTCATACAGGGAGTTTCTTGAAGCTACTGTAGAAGTGTTACTCTGTTCCTTCGCTGGAATCACAGTTACTTAGATACATTTACTTGTGAAAATTCCCTGAGTCATACACAGGTGCTTCATGAATTTTATATGTGCTTTTCTTCAATAAAAAGTTTATTCACAAAGATCTATGCTAAAACAAAGAAATACATCTCATGCTATGGTCATGAGATTTCATTCAATTCATAGCTGTCACAAAACAAGGTGGAATGAATTCATCGGTCTAATAGTAAGTAAAGGCTATAGAAGAAAGGTGTGATTTTTAAAATCTTGTTTGCATGTACTTCAGAAATAAGTTTATTTTCATTTGAGCATCTGGCCACTTCAGGTGCCCCTGGGGCAAGACCAAAATTTATAGTTCTCTGGTTATATAGGCCACTTGTTTATATAGAGAATTTTATGGCTTAGTTCCCCAGGCTTATGTCACTAATGCTGTTGGAGTTTTCTCTGTTAATTATCCTCCGGGACTTCAGCATGCACACAGATGTCAATTCAGATGGGCCAGCATGTATCTTTCTGGAAGCAATGGACTCTGAGTTTCAACCAGATGGTTGAGGCAAGTTCCCTTAAGGCCAAGCTCATTTTAAACTTTGTCTATGGATTTAATTTGTGAAGAGAGTTTCATTTTCAATGTCTAATCTGATTTACCAAGTCATTAGCTCTTTCAATTCCTTCTTTATCATATTTCTTTTTAATTTCATGATAAATATCTAGATATCAGTTAAGTTTTTTTAAAAGAAATTTACTATATGACAAACACTGTCCTGAATCTTTTACATGTATTTAATTTACCTGTTCATTACAACTAATCTATGCAATAGGAAATTTTAAAATTACCCTTATATAAAAATAAGAAAAATAAGGCATAGGGAGATGAAAATCACATGGGCCATCAAAGATTTGATTTCTGGCAGATAGGTTTCAGAGTCTATGTTCTTCGCATGATGCTATATCATTGTTCGCAAAACAAGAGATAAGAATTTATGAATATGCAAACGATATGCTCAACTATCAATTCTCACTACTGTAAATCACTTCATCTTGATCAATTATTATCACTAAGTCTCAGATTCACTACCTGTATTGGGTATGCTATGTTCCCCCAAGTCCTCATACTTTTGATGGGACTGAGTCTAGTGCTTGTGTTCAGCTTGTTGTCTAGCGCTGGGATTGGCAATGTGAGTGCTGCACACACCCAGGGATGGAGATACAGTGTAAGGGAAGGCGGGTCTTCCTCTTGCACTTCCACGCTTCCACCCTCTCTCTCGCCAGCACTCCTTGCTGCTTGCGGCCGCCATGAACTGCCTTGGAGCCAACTAAATAAGGACTGAAATTCCTGAGAAACTGTAAGAAATAAACCTTTCCTTCCCTAATTTTGGACGTCAGGTATTCTGTCTCGGCAACGAGTGAAAAGTAACTAAGACACTACCCTACATAGTAACAATACTTAAATAATAGTAACAATTTAAAGATGAAATTATATAATGCATGTTAAGCAATTCATATGGACCTAGCATGTATTAAGAACTTAATAAATAGTAATCAGCACAATTGTAACATTATCAATATTATACTTCATGGCATTAATTTACTATACTGGGAATTAAAATCTATATAATTTTACTTATTTTAAAAATCAACTAGAAATAAATGTGACTATTTAGCCCCAACAAAATTTGAGTCATTAAACATCACAAACACAAAGGTTGAACTTCAAGCTACTGCCTTGCCAGACCAAGGACTGTTAACGTGACTTCTGGAACATTTATTCCAGAAATTCCAATTTCTCTAACCATGAGAACCCAACACCAACATTGTGCCTATATGCTAACACACAAAATGGAAAATCTTAGGAGAAAGGACCCTTTCCCAGAGTCCACACAATTTTTACATTATTTTTCTAACTTGGATTATTTTTCAGTACTAATAGAAATTAAAACCAAAGAAAAAAATTTTTTTGTCTTTTTGAGACAGGCCCTCACTATGCAATTCAGGCTAGCCTTGAGCTCACTTTGTAGCCCAGTCTGTTCTCAAACTTTCAAGGATCCTTTTGAGTCAGCCTCTCAAATGCTAGGATTATAGGCATGTACAAAAAGAAGTATTTTTTTGTCATAACCCAAATTCTACTATGTGCAGAAAAAAAATCAGCATGTAAATTTATGTGTAAATAAAATGTTCTAAATCTTCTCTCCCATTATCTCTTAAATCATCAAAAAATAATTATGTACAGCTTTTTTCTTTGGATTAAAGTAGGTGACACTTTAGGCTCACTTTTACCAGCTATAAATGATATGCTCTGTGAAAATTCTGAGCCAACGTCACAGATAATACAAATGGAACTGTTAATAACTTTGGTGTATTGCTAGAGAGAACATGAAATTTACCTTGTTCAAGAGTTTCCTGGACTTGAGATATACGCATCACCATTCAGAGTGTAATTAAGATGATATGGATGGTGAACGTTTTTCTCTTGATAACTTTTCCTTCTTTACTCGTCTATGTTTTACTGAAAAAGCTAATTCTATATCACATAAAAGATATAGACATAGCATATAACATAACACAGACATACCCTTCAAATAGTTTCATAAGTGATGTCAAATATTGTATCCTTTACTCCCTTTATAAGGCTGGAGATGAAAGAATTACCTCTCATTGCTGCTGTGATATTCACAATAACCTTACTAGGTTATTGCCATTGAATGTTGTAAATAACAAATACTCAAAATATATGTTATTTTCTCAAATTGCACAGCAGTAACTGCAAGAGATAAAATATGAGTCTAGATCTGCCTAATTTCAAGGAGAACTTTTTGCTTTTCGCACTAACAGTTCTACCTAAATCCCTTAAAGTTAAAGTATAGGCGAGTACTACAGTAAAAAATAGTTTCCTAATTTTTTCCTCTCCTGTTCCACTTCTTATCATTCTTTGCTTAAGATGTCACTAGTGCAATCTTTTCACTATTTTTGGCCCTTAGAGATGGTTACTTACCAATCTTGCAATACCCAAAAAGTCTGTAGTATGCATGAAGTAGGAAAGCTCATCAGTAACACTTTAATGGAGAATTTAATAAACGTTACTCGTCCATACCTTGTGTCTTACAAAGTTCTTCATAAAAACTCATGCTGCCAGTTATATTTCTAACCACTTGTGATAAACTTTATCTGCTTATCTGCAGAGCTGAAATTACTGAAAATCAAATTCAGAATCTTATCCTATAGCTGGCTAAATCATAACACAAGTTGAACTCCCTGACTTACAATGTACATATCATTAAAACAAAGATAATTGATGAAAAAAGTGAGATCCTGTATTGGGATTGTGGCATGATAAAACTTTGATGAAAGAGTGAATACTGAACACCTAAATCCTGGTAAGTCTTCTTTACTGTGGAAGAACTCGCCTCACCCTGCAAGAATTGGTTCCTTAAATCCAAGCAAAATCAGCCTTCCTTCCCCCAGTGGCAGTGACTTTCTCATCCCTAGTGGTACCAGTCTCTCAACTCAAAATGCTGTTTTTCTTTCTACCTCTGTCTGGGGATTAACCCTATATGGCCTGAAAAACAGTTTGTCATGCAAAACAGTGATGCTTCTCCCAGAACTCACCCATAAGACCCCTTTCTTTTTCTACACCTATAGCTAATTAAAGTTTCAGCAAGACCCTAAAATTGACAATTATGTGACACATGAAAAATCAAGTTACATTTTAAAAGAACTATTTGAATTTTGGAATTCATACAGACAGAAAACCAGAGTATATGTATGAGAATGGATACCATAGGTATGGGAAAAGGGTGGAAGAAAAATAACACTGGATTAGACAGAATATATTAACACTGTCTCATTAAGCAGAGATTCTACATTTAATGCTGCAGCTCAGGGAATTAGAAAGGGCTCTGTTTGTTTGTTTGTTTGTTTGTTTGTTTGTTTGTCGGGTTGGTTGGCTGCTTGCCTAGTTGGTTGGTTGACTGACTGAAGTATAGATCAAAAGGTGGTCCCACCATAAGCAAATTAGAAATGTCAAACATGCCTTAGATGTGTTTTGGTTTTTGTTCTTAAAATGTTAAGAATCACTTCACTGTTTCTTATTAAAGTTTAAAAAATTACTGCAGCCAGAAAGAAGCAACAGAAAGAGACAAGAGCGTCTTTGGTTCTGTTTTGGGACTAGCGGATCTTTCACTTGGGACAGGACATCTCAGTCTACAAAGATGAGAGTTTAACAGCCCATGACTGACTATTATAAAATAGTTTATTATAAAGTGAAACAAGATTATTCTTTCTGTAAAACTTCAGGCCTCTGAGACCAATTTCTTTAAATTGTCTGATTGGGTTAAATTATAGCTTTTTAGGTCCACTTTAGAAGGAAGAGTGTTTTGGTGGGATATACTTTGTTTTTTAACACTAAACCCTATTTCATTTCTTCTCACTGCAAGCCTCTAGTTTATTCTCTGTTTGCAAGGGCAGGAAGAAATTTGATCAAAATACAAATAGAAACTCCAAAATACTAACCCTAACACTAACCATAGGAAAACAATACAAAAATCAATGAAAGGATGAATTGGTTCTTTGAAAGATTAAACAAAACCTTTAGTCAATCTCATCAAAACAAGGGGAAAAAAGGTCCAAATCCATGCAATTAGGAATGAAAAAGGGAGAAATCACAACAGATTCCTGTGGAAATTCAGAAGTACATTAGTACCTACTTTGGAAACCTGTAATGCCAGAAGATGGAAAATTAAGAAGAAATGGTTGGATTCCTAAATACATATGAATCACCAAAGCTAGATCAAGAAGATATAAAAATTCTAAGCAATGTAATATCAGCCAATGAAATTGAAAAAGTAATTTTAAAACATCCACGAACAAAGAAAAATCCCAGTCTGGATGGATTTACTGCTGAATTCCATGAGAACTTTACAGAAGATTGAGTGTCACTACTCCTCAAACTCTATAATGAAATTGAAAGGGAAGCAATACACCCAAACTCGTTCCTAGAAGAAACCATTATCCTGATACCAAAACCAGAGATGATCTCAACCAAAATAGTGAACTACAGGCCAATCTCTTAAGTGAACATAGATGTAAAAATTCTCAATAAGATACTAGCAAACAGAATTCAGCAAATTATCGAAAAGATTATACGCCATGACCAAGTAAGATTCACTCCAAGCATGCAGGGATGGTTCAGCAAACATAGATCAATAAATGTGTTATACCACATTTATAGAACCAACAACAAAAACCACATCATCATCCCAATAGGTGCAGAAAAGGGATTTAACGAAGTCCAACACCCATTCATGATAAAAATTCTAAAAACTATTGTAATAGAAGGTCTTCATCTCAACCTGATAGATGCCATCTATTACAAACCAACATCATACTACATGGTCAAAACCTGAAACTTTTCACTCTAAAATCAGGAACAAGATAAGAATGCACATTATCACCATTCTTGTTCAAAATACAGTAATGGTTTGGTTCATGAATGTTTCTATTTGTAAATAATTTGGTTTGCAAATAGAAGCACTCAGCAAATTTTACTTCTATTCACAAACTCCACATCAGGTAATAAATATGACTGTGGCATCTTCCCTAGAATCATGGAATGAATTAATTTTGTAAACCAAGGTACCACTGTAGTACTGGAAACATTAGCCAAAACAACTAGAAAAGAGAAAGAAATATGGATAAGAAAGGAAGAAGCTAAATTATCATTCTGAAGATGAAATGATACTCTACATTGAATAGCCCAAAAACTCCACCAAAATACTCCCAGATGGAATAACCAAATTCGGTAGCAGAGCAGGGTACAAAGTCAATAGTATTCCTGTATATGAATAACAAACTCATTTAGAAAGAAATTAGAAAAACAACACCCAAGAGCTCCAGTGGTGGAATCTATTAGTGCCTTGTACTTACACAGAAAAACAACACCTTTCTCAATAGCATGCTTAGGAATCAATCTAGTAAGGGAGTAAAAAACTTTACATTAAAAACTACAGTATTCTTAAAGAGGAGACCTGAAGGAGGATATTAGAAAATGGAAACATGTCCCCCATTCTTGAATAGACAGACCTAATATAATGAAAAAGAGTCATACTTCCAAAACCTATACACATATTTAATGCAATCTTGATCAAAATATCAATAGTATATCTTAAAGAGAATTGGAGAAAACAATCCCAAAATTCATATGGAACCAAAAGGGACTATTATGGCTTTTGTCTGGATGTCTCCCCAAAGCCTCATACAGTCATGGAGATGACTGAATCTAGCATTTGTGATTGGTTCATTGTCTAGCACTAGAATTGGTGGTATGAGTGCTGCACCCACCCAGGGCCAGGAAGCTGGAATACAATATAAGGGAGGAAAGAAAACGTGCTTTTTCTTTTTTTACCTTGTTTGCTCCTGTCACTTGCGGCTGCCATGAACAGTTGCCCCTGTTCCATGCCACCCTGCCTTAGAGCCAGCTGAGTATGGAGTGAAACCTCTAAGAACTGTAAGCTAAGTAAACCTTTCCTTCCCTGATTTTGGGTGTCAGATATTTTGACTCAGCAATGAGAGAAAAGTAACCAAGAAAGGGTTCTAGAGTAGCAAAAGCAATTCTGGACAATTAAGGCCATGGAAGGGGCATCAGAATCCCTGATTTTAAATTATACAACGAAGCTACCATAATAAAAACATGATGGTACAGGGCGCATAACAGGCCCAAGGATCAATGGAACAGAATAGAAGATGCAGAAACAGCTCCAAACACATTCAGCCATCCTATCTTTGATAAAGGCGCCAAACATCTTCACTGGAAGAGGGATAGCCTCTTTAAATATCTCGAAGAATCAACAACTGGGATCTCATCCTATTGAAAAGTTTTGCACAGCAAGAGAAACCACCACTGGTCTTTTGAGAGATGCAAATTAAAACAACACTGAGATTCCACATCACCAGGCCATGAACCATCTCTCCTCCACCACGCCACCCTGCCTGAAGCTAGCAGACTATGGATTGAAACCTTTATGAAGTATGAGCTGGAATAAACCTTTCCTCCTTTAACTTTGGGTGTCAGGTATTTTGTCTCAGCAAGAGAAAAGTAACTAAAATGAAAAGGAAGCCTGTTATGATGCTCTTAAAAATATAACTGTTAACCTTTCTCCCAGATTTCCCCAAAGGAACTTACAGCCTTCTATGAGGAAAATTGTATATTACAGAACAGGAAATAATCAAACTTTTCAAAGCCTACTGGACATTGACAATTATTCTGAATTAACCCTAATCTGGGAGAAGTAAGACATCACATGGCCCACCAGTGAGAGCTTATGGAAGTTAGGCAATTATTAATGGAGTTTTAACTAAGTCCTTTCTCACCATGAGTCTAATGGGATCATAAACCTATCTTATGGTATTTCCATTTTTCCAGAATACAGAAATAGACATATTTTATAACTAGAAGAATGCTCAATTGCTTACCTGATTTGCAGAGCATGTGTTAGTAATGTGAGAAAGATCAAGTGGAAGCTGAGATTACAAGTGTAAGCCACCACGCCCAACCCTGGATTATTTTAAATTTAACCAAGTAGTACCTCCAGTTGGAACAGCTATGCCAAATGTGTGTAACTGCTTGATCACGTCAGCGTATCTTCTGGAACCTGCGTGTAGCTGGATGTGCCAAATGCTTTTCCTTCATAACTGCCCAAAGGCCCAACAGAATCCATTTGCTTTCAACTGGCAAGGTCAGCAATACACTTTCACCATGCAATTTCAGGGGTGCATAAACTCTCTAGCTCTCTGTAATAATTTAGTTATAAGAATTTTGATTGCCCTTCCTTTCTACATGATATCATGTTGGTTCATTACATAGATATCAATGTGCTAAATGTCCTATTGAGAAAGGAGCAGCAAATAGTCAAGATTCACCAATCAGTCATTTGAATGTCAGAGGATAGGTGACACACCCAACTGACATTCAGGAGATTTCTACCTTAGTGAAACTACTAGGAGTGTGATGGTGTAGGACAACTTGATATATCCTTTCTAAGATGAAAGACAAAAGTTTTTGTATCTGGTCACTCCTACAGCTAAGAAATAAAAACAATGTGTCTGGATTTTGGAGCTAACATATCCTTCAGTTGGATGTGTTTTGTTGGTCTATTTGCTGAATAACCCAAAACCTCCTCTCTTTTAATAGGACCCAACTGAAAAGAAGGCTTTGCAACAGGTCCAGGCTGCTGTGCAAGTTTCTCTGCCACTTGAGCCGTAGGTTCTAGAATGTGTAATGGTGCTTTAGACATCAGTGGCAGATAGGAATGCTGCTTGGAGAAAATGGAGAGCCCTGTGCATGGATATGGATTTGCCTGCTCTAAACGTACTGCTTCTGTCAAAACTACAATCTGTAGACTTAGATAATGCCTATCCACCATCATAACACTAGTTTTAATCAAGGAACTCATTTCACAGCCACATAAATGCAGCAATTGGCCCATATCATGTGATTCACTGGTCTTATGATGTTCTTACTATATTGAAGCACCTGAGTTGACAGTACAATAGAATGGGCTTTTGAAGACTTTTTTTTGCAGTGCCAGCTAGGTAGCAATATCTTTTATGCCTGAGGCAAGGTTTTCCAAATCAGTATCCAATATAATGTGCTATTGCTCCCACAGTCAGAATTCAGGGGTTCAGAAATCAATCAGTGGAAATTGAGTGACATGACTCACCATTACGTCTAGTAGTCCCTTACCTTATGCTTGCTTTCTGTTGCTAGAATTTTATGCTCTGACAATCTGAATGTTTTTGTTCAACAGGGGAAGAGTGCTTCTACCAGGAAACACAATGATGATTCTACCAATCTGAAAGTGAAGACAAGCCCATTTTGGGCTCCCTTTGCCTCTAGTTGCTTCATAATTAGCAGAATGCCCAATTGCTTCAACAGGCAAGGAAAGGAGTTGCAGTGTTGGCTGCAAAGATTGGTCTGATCTACCAAAGGGAAACTGAACTGCTGCCTTATAATAGAAATAAAGAAGAGTTATGGCTAAAATATAGGAAAGCCCTTATGGCATCTGTTAGCATTACCATGGCCTCACATTAAGGTCATAGAAAAGTACAATAACCCAAACAAGATAGGCCTAGAAGGAACTCCTAACCTATAGGAATTAAGGTTTAAGGTATTTCACATGAATGACACCACACAGCTGATTTGCCTGCTGAGGACAAAGGGAGTACAAAATGAGAAGTAGGTAAAGGTAATAGCTGCTATGACTATGCAGCTAGTTATAGAAATAAGGATTGTAATTGTCATGGTATTTTTCCTTATTTCACTATGAATGCATCTCCTGTATGTATCTTTGCCTTCTTTCCTATTTCATTATGTATATATGATGCATTGAGTTTATACCATAGTATTTGAGTATTGTTAATTTTACATCATAATATTTAAGTTGTGGAATGTCAAAGAGAAGAGTAAATGTCATTCAGGACTTTATCTCTTTTCTAGGGAAGGAATTAGTGCATTTTGGTTGTACATAGGATAATTGTACCATGTCAGATGAATTATAACCTTTGTATTGTCTTTACATAGAGATTATGGTTTATTTAGTATGGATGCCAAAGGAATGGACTTGTGAGAGTTAATTTTATTTGTTGTCTTGACCAGCTACAGGATATCAAAGTTATTTCTGGATTATGTCTGTAGGGCTCTTTCAGGTGAGATTAGCATTTGAATCAGTAGCTTCAGTAAATACTCCTCTCTCCAGTGTACATGGGCATCATGCAAACTTTTGAATGCTTAAATAGAAAAAAGACAGAAGAAAAGTTTACTACTCAACACACTTGATTAAAAACAAACAAACCAAAATGAAGAGTAGTAAAACTAAAATCGAAATTTCTTGTCTCTTGTCATAGTACAATTTCCAAAAACCCCTTTAAAGTGAACCTTATTTCAAAAATGAGGTAAAAGAAAATGTAAAGATGTATTAGATCATTAATGACAGAATGCTGAATATCAGCTAATAGCCAGCTAGTCTTCAAAACACATTTCTCCCTGCCACATATTCCACTGAATTATGGGCTAATTAACCTTTCTCCTTTTCTATCCACTATAGTAATTATCATCACCTGATGAGTTATTTATTTTACTTGATGTTTTTTGTAGTCTATATTTACTCAATAGAGTAAGATCATAAGAGGAGGGAATTCTGTCAATGTTTACTGCTTTAAAAAGTACTGAAACGTTGGTGCTTATCAGATATTCGTTTTAAGGATAATAATCAGAGGGAAATTAAATATAAAAATTGTTTTTTCCTCTTAAATAGCAAGTACTACTCAATGTTATGTAAAATTTAGCAAAACTGGTTTATCCTCTTTCCTTTCAACTAGAGTGTTAGGAGAAAGAGAAACTTGTAGGAGCAGTTAAACCACTTCTTATTAACACTGAAACATACAGTCAGAAGTCATTCTATTACACAGTTTCTTTATTCTAATAGAGAAGCTATCAGAACATAGATAAAGAGAATTAGCTAGCTTGTAATTAGACTTCTGGGACACTAAAGGATAACTGTTTCAGTTTCAACAGCCTATACTGAATACATTAAATATACTGTATTACATTGACAAAATGAAAAAAGTGGCATTAGCATGCACTTAAGCAGTACATGTTTGTTAAGAATTTCCCTGTTCAGTAGTGGTACAAGCTGTTTACAAAGCACTTCTACAAAATAGCCCATCATAATGCATAGCACGAATGAGAGACATTCCTTGAAGAAATTTGCATTCTAGAAGCAATGTTTCTAATTGGTGATTATCTATGATATTGACCTATGTACTGAAATGATTAGAAACTGTCTCAGGTAATTCTAATACACTGATTTGTTGTTGATGATGCTGTCTTTTAGTTCAATTTGCTTTTCTTTGAAAAGACCTGGATGCAAGAATGATCAGATTGTATTTTCTGCCATCTCATCACTTCCCCAGTTTCATTCTCTAATCTGTTCCCTGATTTCATACCCCCTGGACTATTATTCCAGATATTTCAGCCATGGAGCTGAGGTTACATAAGGGTGTTATTTAGGGTTGCCATTCTCATTTAGGATTTGAAGTTCTTTTCCAAACTCATTAGTTTTTACCATAATTCTTTTTTCTTCTAGTTGTAGGACCCGTCTGTATTGGCATACTAGCTGTCAACCAGGGACTGCTCCTCGAACATCCTTGCCACATACACACTTTCTTCTCAACAACAGAGAACTCCCTCCTTCACAATGAATCACTCTTACTTCTTCTGAATAGACTTAAGGGAACTCTGATTTTAAATGCCTCATGTGATTGGGTCAGGGCTACCAGGATGATCTCCCTATCTGCATTATATCCCAATTTAACTATAGGATTAATAGTCACTATAGCACAACCTGGAGGATACACAGGAAAATGTTGGAAGACAGAATTCTGTCTACTACTAATGTAGCAAGAAGTCCAAAGAGAATTTTTAGTTTTCAAACCAAATTTATGATTCCACTCACATTCAAACTCAAACATTCATCCTTAAGGAATCTTTGTCTCATCACTTCTCTGAAAGAGCAGTCCAACTTGGGAAAGGCTCACACATTCAGTCCATAGAATAAAAATCAGTATGTAATATAGTAAATATGGGAGATTTCCTTCTATCTTGTCTTTGAAGCCCGATACTGTTCTCACTGTTTTGCTTCATTCAGTATTCTGTTTTGATTGGTTTTATTCTGTTTTGTTTTTGATTTGATTTTGCTATACCTGATGGAATGGACAATTATTGTGAAGATAACAAGATATACTATAGTAGCTATTGTTTTCCTAGTTCTGTATCAATTCTACCGCTTTGTTTTGATTGACTATATTCTGTTTTGCTTTGTTTGATTTTACTATCTTTAAAATAAAAATTTTTTTAAAAGATGCCATTTTTGGAATACTCCATCTCTCATAGCTTTGCTTTAAGAATGTTTCTAAAGAAACTTCTCGTAACTATTCTTATTAAAAATATATATACATAGCTTAAGAACCAAATACTACTATAAAACTTGCAGTGAAAACTCATGATCTCGTATTCTATGTTCTTCTGAATTTTGAGTCCCATTCTACAGGGAGAATAGACTTCACTGGTGTTAGCTGCTTTATATGTATGTGTATGAGTGTGTGTGTGTGTGTTTGTGTATGACAGAAACACAGAGTCAAAGAGACAGAGATGGAG
>RJWM01003939.1:0-107207 GCA_004363535.1 Dasyprocta punctata
TTTTTTTTTTTTTTTTTTTTTTTGGCACTGGGGATCAAACTCACAACCTCGCGCCTGACAGACACCTGTCTTAAGCCACTGAGCCAAACTCCCAGCCCTAGTTTTTTGAGGCAGGGTCGCACTACGTAGCTCAGGCCGGCCTTGTGCTCGCGTTGTAGCCCAAGCCGGTCTCAAACTCACAACGCTCCGCCTACCTCAGCCTCCCAAGTGCTGGGATTAAAGGCGTGTACCACCATGCCCGGCAAAGAACCAGATTTTTACTTTTTGATTTGGTTTGATTTTTTTAGACAGGTCTCACTGTGATTCATGCTAACCTTGAACTGTGGAGCCCAGGCTGGCCTCGGTTTGTGATCTTCCTGCCCCAGTCTCTGAGTCTTGGCAGTACAGCTGTGTACCACTGCATCAGCATGTTTTATTTTTCCTTCTATAATTTTTGCTCTTCATTTTTTTTTTCTTGAAAACTTTAACTTTTTTTGCAGTGAGAGCTTAACTCATTAATTTGTAGCATTTTCTTTCTCAGTAAAAGCATTTAAAACAGCATATTTGCCTATACATACTGTGTTAGCTGTATGAATTTTAAAATGTTTTTGAAGTTAAAACTGGGTCATCATAGTTCCTCTCAGAAGTCTAATGACTTGTAGTGCTGTCTTCTTCAATTTTTTTTTTTTTTTTTTTTTGGTGGCACTGGGGATTGAACTCACAACCTTGTGCCTGCCAGGCAACTGCTTAAGCCACTGTGCCAAACTCCAGGCCCTAGTTTTTTTGAGGCAGGGTTGCACCATGTAGCTCAGGTCGGCCTTGTGCTCGCGTTCTAGCCCAAGCTGGCCTCAAACTCACAACGCTCCTCCTACCTTAGCCTCCCGAGTGCTGGGATTAAAGGCATACACCACCATGCCTGGCTTGTCTTCTTCAATTTATTAGGCAGATGAAGTACATGTTTGCTGATTGGCATATAGCATTAATAGTTATCTACTATAGGGATTTAGTTGTGGCCTGCCTAAAAAGATTGAGGCTGATAAGAAATTGTAACTTGTTTGTAGTCTTAGAAGTAAAGATAAATTCATAAGGTGTAAGTGGCACTAGCCTGAGATCTGTATCCCGGGAGGAGAAACTCTTAAGGAAAACAGGGTATCTTTGCCATCTTCATAGAATCTTATAATCTCAGAATTGCTTGGGATTGTAATTATCCATGCTCATATTTCTGTTTTTCTTTTCACCGGCTTAACTTCCTCGAATCCTTACTGTTCTTGAATCACTTGGGTATGTCTTCCAAAGGGATTCTCCTGAATCTTCTCTTAATCTCTACTGCCAGAGCCTTGGTTTTTGACACGTGGAACTGTCTTATTATTAGCAGGAAAAATAATCTTATCAGAAGGCTTACGGGGGATTCTGAGGCTTCTGGCTATTAGCATTTTTTCAATAAGATATCTTTTAGTACAGTTGAGTTAAAAAAATGATGTCATTTCAGGCAGCACAATAAAATAAAGTGGGGAAATGCAGTATAACCCTAACCAGGATTTGTTCTGTGGGCTCCTATCTCTGCTTTCCAGAACCTCTTGTATTGTGCCTTAAACTATACTTCCTCAGAAAGATCTGAGCTTTCCTCCTTTTCTCTAAGAGTGGCAGTAGGTTATTTGGGGCCTGTGAGTGGAGAGAGATGGCGTACACTGCATTCCTTATGTATATGTTGTGTAAGCGTGAGCACTCATCGGCCCATCAAGAAACAAACAGCACTGGTTTTCAACCTTCACATGCTAGAATCAGCTAGGGAAACTCTTTAAAACATTCTTTCTGAAAAGTGATATACGTGAATAGAGACATGACCAAAGGCCATGTATGTACTTGTGTAATTACTGCATGCATGTCTAGTAACTTTATCACAAGTCCTGAAGTTACTCTTTTGGCTAAAAAGTTCAAGAAAGCCGGGCATGGTGGCACACGCCTTTAATCCCAGCACTTGGAAGGCTGAGGTAGGCGGCGCATTGTGAGTTCAAGGCCAGCTTGGGCTAGAACTCGAGCGCAAGGCCGACCTGAGCTACATGGTGCAACCCTGCCTCAAAAAACTAGGGCTGGGAGTTTGGCTCAGTGACTTAAGCATCTGACAGGCACGAGGTTGTGAGTTTGATCCCTGGTGCCGCCAAAAAAAAAAAAAAAAAAGTTCAAGGAGATGTGAAATACTTGTTCTTTCTTTTTTTTTTATGGCACCAGGGATCAAACTCACAACCTCGGGCCTGTCAGACAGACACTTAAGTCACTGAGCCAAACTCCCAGCCCTAATACTTATTCTTTCTATTGCATAGTTTCTTGTACATTAGTTTGTCGTATAATCCTGATGGTGAAATATAATCTTTTTTTTTTTTTTCTTGGTGGTACTGGGGATTGAACCCAGGGACTTTGCCCTGAGCTACATCCCCAACCGATTTTTAACTTTTAAACTTTGGGACAGAGTCTTGCTAAATTGTCCGGGCAGGGCTTGATCTTGTGCTCCTCTGCCTCAGCATCCCAGAGTGCTGGGGAAATAGGTGTGTGACATCACACCTGCCTTGAGATATAGTCTGTTTTCAAAATTTCCAATGTCAGCATTACAGTTCATAATTTACACTAGTAAAATATCTTTAAAACATCATTAGTGATAATTTTTAAGTAGATCATTTAAGTATTTCTCGGTTATTTAAACTATAAAGATGATTTCCTGAAATAAACTTGTACTAATTAGATCTTTCATGTCTTTATGTTATAATAGTAATCTCTGTATCTACATATTTTGTTAACATTGTGGACATGCCAGAAATTCATCATGGAAAAACAGTCATTAAATTTTCTTGGAAAATGTAGGTAATAAAGCTTTAGAAGAAAGAATGGAAAAATGAATGTTCTTTTATCCAACTTGGTAAAACTTTGCTATGTGAATGTGAAAAATTTCATACTCATCAGTAAAGAAATGTTAGGCATATACCATGTATTTTAATTGAATTGCTTCTGAAGTGTGGTGAGGTTTTTGTCTAATTAGCAAGTAAGGTTTAAGTGTCTTGCTTTGAGGATTTTTTTTTTCTTTTTCTTTCTTTTTTTTTCTTTTTGTTGGTGTTAGGCATTGAAGCCGGGATCTTGTGCACATTACACACAACTGAACAACATCCTTACCCATGGAGGGCTATTCTGAAAGATGGATTCGCGTGATTTGGCAATAATGTCATTGAAACCAAATTTTATTTGTTTCTCATGAAGTGACTTCTAAAATAACAAAATCAATAAAACACATGAGTAGTATATTTGTCGAGATAAATATCATTGTGTAAGAAACCACTCTGTAGTAAAGAGCTGTTTCACACCGGTTGTGCTCACCTTTAGTGTGCACTACAGTTGAGAAAGGCCAGGCGTTTTCCCTCAGGTTGCGGGACTGGTCAGTGTGAGACCTAGAACCTAAATCTCAGGCAAACCTGGTTCCCAGGTTTCTAGAAGGATAACAGTTATAAACCCATTTATTCATTGTTCACATCATACCCTTAATAAATGATAGCAGTCCTACACTCGATCTTAGCCAAAAGGCCAAGAAGTGAGGTATAGCAATCCTAATTCATAGAAAATTTAAAATGAGCAGTATCAGCAGACTTCAATTTAACAAAGAAGGCCATGGAAGTTGTATTTTTATAACCCACAGCAAAGCTGTGTGGTGCTTATTTTATCACAGGCGTCATCTTTATTTGATGATCAGAACGTCCTGTGTCTGGAAGTGGCAATTAGTACACAAGGGTCTGAAGGGAGAGGACCTAAAGTGTAGCACAACAGGTTTCAATTAGGCCAAGAAAGCATATTAAAAAAAAAAAGTGTGATACAGATTTTTGAAGGGAGTTTTATATTTCTGAGAACAGAACTGGTTCCCCAGCACCTTCATGGTCTGGGTTTTGTAAAGCTTGGGGAGGGGTGAGTTGAGTGGGCCTGCTGGCATGCTTCAGAGGGCCGTATTTGCTCTGTGGATGCCTTTTTTGGCTAGATTAAAAAACAAAAGCAATGATTAAAAATTGGGAGTTTGCATGTGAAAAATCAGTTTTGGAGCTTTTCTAACAACACTGAAAGAGTAACAGTGGGCTTGTGCTCCTGCAGGACTTCTGGTGGGAGCCTCCGCCAGGAGTGGGGTGCCCTCTCCAGCAACCATGTCTCCAGTCAGGAGGTGCTTTCAGCTGCCAGGGCTTTACTTGTATACAAAATAAGTCAGCTGTTGCTTTTCCAGAAAACTGTAATTTCTTAAAGTGCTGGAACAACAATATTGGATGTAAAATCCTATGGTTCCTTTGATCTCTTCTGGATTAGGTGTGGACTTTATAAAAACCAGACAGTGGCTGTAACACTACAGGGTTACAGTGCAGGCCACATGGTACCTGATTTAATGGAACTATTTTGCCCAACCCCATGACAAAAATAATTTTCCATTTTGTTTTAGAAGAACAAAATGACTTCTAGGAATTTGGGGGTTATACTGTGAATTTGGACAGTGAAAGATCCAACACAAGTTGAGTCGCAACACAGACTTGCTTGTTACTCCCACCTGAAGACCCGAAGGGCCCCTGGGGCAGCTGGGTTCCTTCCTTTGGGATTTGTGGCTCTCGGGGGTTTAGGAGTGCTCAGTGGGTCTGCAGAGCCACCAGGGGCCCAGGCAGCCTAGCAGTTTCAACACAAAAAAGGACTTTCCATCCTGGGAGAGGTTTTTTTTTTTAAGATCTTCTCAAAAGAGTACTAACCTCTTCTGGTGAGGTTAGTAGGGTCTTTGGGCTCATTTTATTCGAAAGATAAACCAAAACCTAGAAGTATTTGGAATGAGTCTCCTGGGAGGTACTACTATTATCATAGGTAGAACAAATGTTATTAGAAAAACATTTGGTTATACAAGTTTCCAAAAAGTAGATTTAAATTTTTTTTTTTAATATTTGCTGTTTACAGCTAATGCGAAATGGTACTTTTTAACATGTGTCTTATCTCTTAACCCGATTGAATATATTTTGCTAATGGGCTTGTGTTATTTCTTAACTGCTGCAATTACAAAAATATTTCTGTTATTTTCTGGTTGGACTTTATAACAGAGCCTACATAAAAATTATATTTCTCAGTTAAAATTCTTTTTTCCTAATTTCCTGGCTTCCGTCAGAGAGATGGGACTGGTAAGCTGAGGAGTGAGGACAACTGCCTTGTGGGTGTAGTCGGTGCCCCGTGGGTGGAGGCAGAGGTAGGAGTTGGTGAGCAGATCCTATCCTAACTGGCCGTCAGGGGCGCTTTCCAGCTGAGACAGGGCCTCCCTCCAGCCCACCTTCCCTCCCAGCCTCTCCGCCCCTTTGTCCTCTGCACACCTGAGCACTGAACCTTCTGGGTCAGCTTAGGGTCTGTCTTTGCAGCCCCTGTGTAATGCCTTTGCGGTGGCTTTTGCGGTGGAAGAACAGAACTAACCGTGGACTGGCCCCTTCCTGTTCACAGCCCCCACTCTGGCCTACCTCTCATCCCTCAAAGCCACTGTGCTCCTCTCCCCTTCTGAGACCCAAGAGGGTCCCAGCCCTCTTATATCCTCTGTGAGCTCTGTAAAGCAAGCTCCCTCAACCTGGCTCCTCTCCTGCCCTCACCAGACCTGTCACCGGGTCACAGCCCCTCTCTTGACCGCCTAGAAATCAGGCACCGAGACCTCGATTGCTATTCCAGCATCCGTGAGACGTGTTTCCCCCAGCCCACTGCTGTGCCGCTGGTCCCTGGCAGCTCCGCATGCACGGTCGTCTCTGACTCCAGAAATGTAACTGATCCTCGACCCCTCCCCAGGAAAACAACCTCCCACCATGCGAGACTCAGTCCTCACCCTGACACTTGCCTGGATTCCACCGAACCCCTGGTATGTCCACTGCTTTAGAGACCAGCTTCCTCATGCGCAGCAGCGCCGGGCGCCAACAGCTGCCATGCACGGATGTTCATTCAGGTACGGCTTCGCCACAGGAGCTGGCGTCCTCTGCTGCGTTTCTTACCAGAAAGGATCCGATCTCTTTACTTGGGGCAACAACCTGGCTGACAAAACCCGCAGGAACATTGTCCTGACCTGAACACCCCTGAACTTCCACACCTGGCCTCGCTCCTCCCTCTGTTCCCAGGCTTTCCACCTTAGTACTCAGACTCCAAAATTGAGTCTCCAGGTCCAAACCAAAGCCCTGACTGTTCTTTTGCTCGGTCGCCACCGTTTACCTACAGCTGTACAT
This sequence comes from Dasyprocta punctata, assembly GCA_004363535.1. Lineage (NCBI taxonomy): Eukaryota > Metazoa > Chordata > Mammalia > Rodentia > Dasyproctidae > Dasyprocta > Dasyprocta punctata. Next base: position 6,225 of record RJWM01003939.1, read on the forward strand.
ATGTGTATGTATATATATATATATATATATATATATATATATTTTTTTTTTTTTTTTTTTTTTCCGGCACTGGGAATTGAATTCACAACCTCACGCCTGTCAGACAGACGCTTAAGTCACTGAGTCAAACTCCCGGCCCTGGTTTTTTGAGACAGGGTTGCACTGTGTAGCTCAGGCCGGCCTTGCGCTCGAGTTGTAGCCCAAGCCGGCTTCGAACTTACAACGCTCCTCCTACCTCAGCCTCCCGAGTGCTGGGATTAAAGGCATGCGCCACCACGCCTGGCTCTTCCAGCTATATTTTGATCCAACTATTAATAATGTCCCTACTATGTACAAGACTCTGTGAGTGTCACGCAGGCCTGTGAGATTATCTTGTTGTCATGTGCAGAAAGAATATAACAGTTTAGGTTCATGGAAATGTTAATTACTGTGGGTTGATTATTTAGTGTTAATTTTACAAAATTCAGGTCTACTGGGGTCAGGAGCCAAGTAGACAATCAAGTAGATCATATACTACACAAATGATGACAGGAAGTAGATCGTATAACTACACGCAAGGCAGAAGTAGGTCATACAGCTACACACGAGACAGGAAGTAGATCAGATAACTACACAAAAGAGGAAGTAGATCATATAACTACACGCAAGGCAGAATTAGATCATATAACTGCACATGAGATGGGAAATAGATCATATAACTATATACAAGGCAGAAGTAGATCATATAACCACACAAGGCAGAAGTAGATCATACAACTACACTTAGGAAGTAGATCATGTAACTATACACAAGGCAGAGAAGTAGGTCATAGGAATATATGTAAGTGTGTCATATAACTACATATAAGACAGAACATCCTGACTTCTAATGGAGTGGGACAAAGCACTTTTAGGGCTTGGATGAAAAAGAGTGTCAGGTTTTGGGAAACTAGGAGAGGTTTCACCAGAAGGTAACAGTTTAGGCTTTGCAAGATCTTACTAAGATCCTGTCAAGGAGGAGTGATCATATGACACTAAATGGTGAATATTATTTTGGGGATGGAAAACTGGGAACGGAGAACAGTGAGTGTGGCATGTGTAGAGGTAGAAATGGGACATACATCTACTAGAATAAGTTGGGACGTAGGAGATTTTAATATCAGTGGCACCTACTGATAATAATGACACCCACTAGAGCTACTACTTGTAGATTATTAAATTTCTATAAGGCCCTGTGTTGGATGCAAAGCTTATCTTACCTAGAATCTTTATAATAAGTTCCGATATAGACGGTTTCCCATTTTATGAATAAAAAATAAAAACACTAAAGCCCAAGGAGGGATATGTAATCTGTACAGCCTCAAGTAGCTGGTAAGGGGAAGAGCTGAAGATAAAAACTGGCACTGCACCATGTGACTCCTAAAATTCCAACATCACTTGCTTAAGTTATCAAGATTGATGTTAGTCTGTTAATTGAAAAAAAATTCGATTAAAATAGATGATCATAAATAATTATATATTAAAATTTTTAAAAGGTAATACAACTAATGAAATTCTTTCTTTTCTTTTTATTTTTTTTAATTTTAAACAAAAGGAAAGTAAGAAACCAAAACAGTTTCACAACCAGCCAGTAAGAGAGTAACATTCACCAGCACATTGTGTATTATTATATTCCCAGAAATTATTTAGGATAAACAATATAGACATGAAACATTATCTAACAAATTATTAGTACAAAACTTTTGCCTCAGTGAATCAAGAGAAGCCTGCTATATGACTATCTTTTTTGTTATGATTGTTCTATTGTTTTCAAATAAACATGTCACATTAAATATGAAATCTGATGACCCTGAGAAAACTACTTTCACTCAAAATTCTTTGTCTTTAACTGTCTTAATTAATTTTTTATATACATAGATTTTGTTTCAGTTCATTACACCAGTGCAACAATGCGATGGTTAAAAATGTGTGACTTATTTGGTTCACTGAGAAGTATTATTTTCAGTACTCACCCATTTAAGAGTGAAAATGTCTAGTTTATCATTCTTTGTAGCTGAGTAGTATTCCATTATGTGGAAATACCACATCTTTTTTATCCTTTCCTCAGTTGAGGGGCATTTAGGTTGTTTCCAAGATCTAGCTGTTATGAACTGGGCAGCTGTGAACATAGGTGCACATATATCGCTGCGGTAGGATGTTTTTAGTTCTTTTGGAAAGATACCAAGAAGGGGAATAGTTGGGTCAAATGGAACCTCCAATCCTAGCTTTTTGAGGAATCTCCACACTGACTTCCACAGTGGTTGTACCAGCCTGCATTCCCATCAACAGTGGAGAAGTGTTCCTTTTTGTCCACAGCCCCTCCAGCATTTGTTATTGGTTGACTTCTTAATACTAGCCATTCTTTCTGGGGTGAGGTGGAATCTGAGTGTTACTTTCATCTGCATCTTTCGAATGACCAGTGCTGTTGAACATTTATTCACGTATTTATTTGCTGTTTGTACTTCTTCATCTGAGAAGTGTGTGTTCATCTCAGATGCCCATTTTTGGATTGGGTCTTTAAATCTTGGAGGACTGATTTTTTTAAGTTCTTTATAGGTTTTCGTTATTAATCGTTTATCTGAGGGACTGCTGGCAAACATTTTCTCCCAAATTGTGGGTAGTCTCTTCACACTGTTGGTGGTTTCTCTTGCTGTGCAAAAGCTTTTCAGTAGGATGAGATCCCATTTGTTGATTCTTTGTGGAATTCCTGTGCTGTCTGGCTTTTATTCATAAAGTCTTTGCCTACACCAATGTCTTCAAGAGTTTTACCTACTCTATCTTCCAGCAGATTTAATGTTTCTGTTTTAATGTTGAGATCTTTAATCCATTTAGATTTTAACATAGTACATGGTGAAAGATATGGGTCTAATCTCAATCTTTGGCATGTGGAAAGCCAGTTTTTCCAACACCATTTATTAAAAAGGCTATCTTTCTTCCAGAGAATGTGTTTGGCACCTTTGTCAAAGATAAGATAGCTTAGTGTGTCTGGAGTTGTTTCTGGATCTTCTAATCTAGTCCATTGATCCTCAGGTCTGTTCTTTTGCCAGTACCACACTGCTTTTATCACAGTATTGATAGTATAATTTCAGGTCAGGAATTGTGATGCCCTCTGTTTTGTCTGTTTCCCAGGATCGCCTTTGCTATTCTAGGTCTCTTCTTGTTCCAGATGAATTTTAGGATTGTTTTCTCTAATTCTGTAAGATATGTTACTGGTATTTTGATTGGGGTTGCATTGAATCTGTATAACAGTTTTGGAAGTATGGCTATTTTGACTATATTGATTCTTCCTACTCAAGAGCATGGGATATCTCTCCAACTTCTAATATCCTCTTCAATCTCCTTTTTCAGAGTACCGTAGTTCTCAGTATAGAGGTCTTTTACATCTTTCGTTAGATCGATTCCTATATTTCATTTTTTTGGATGATATTGTAAAAGGTATTGTTTCCCAAATTTCTCTCTCAGTGAGAATGTTCTTCATGTACAAAAATATTATTGACTTTTGAGTATTGACTTTGTAACCCGCTACATTGCTGTATCTGCTTATTAAATCAAGTAGTCTCGGTGGAATTTTTTGGATCTTCTAGGTAGAGTATCATGTTATCTGCAAATAATGCTAGTTTAACTTCTTCCTTTCCTATCTTTATTCCTTTTATTTCTTTCTCTTGTCTAATTGCTCTAGCTAAAGTTTCCAGAACTATGTTGAATAAGAGTGGAGAGAGTGGACATCCCTGTCTTGTTCCTGATTTTAGAGTGAAAGCTTTCAGTTTTTGTCCATTGAGTATGATGTTAGCTATCGATTTGTCTTAGATAGCTTTTTATCAGATTGAGATAAAGACCATCTATTCCAATTTTCAGTAGCATTTTTATCATGAATGGGTGCTGGACTTTGTCAATAGCTTTTTCTGCATCTATTGAAATGACCATATGACTTTTATCCTTGGCTCTGTTAACATGGTGTATTACATTTATGGATTTACACATGTTGAACCATCCCTGCATCCCTGGGATGAATCCCACTTGATCACAGTATACAATCTTTTTGATGATTTGCTGCAGTCTATTTGCCAGTATCTTATTAAGAATTTTTGCATCAATATTCATTCGGGAGATTGGCCTGTAATTCTGTTTTTTAGTTGGATCCTTCTCTGGTTTTGGGATTAGAGTAATGCTTGCTTCCAAAAATGAATTTGGGAGTATTACTTCCCTTTCAATTTCATTAAAAAGTTTGAGAAGTAGTGGTGTTAGGTGTTTACTAAATTTTGTGTAGAATTCAGCAATGAATCCATCGGGGCCTGGGCTCTTCTTTGTGGTTAATTTTTTATTACATCTTTAATTTCATTTATTGATGTTGGGTTGTTTAGGATTTTTATGTCATTTTGATTCAACTTTGGTAACTCATATGTATGTAAGAATCTGTCCATTTCTTCTATATTTTCCATCTTATTAGAATACAAGTTTTCAAAGTAGGTATAGATAATTTTCTGGATTTTGACAGGGTCTGTTGTGATTTCACCCTTTTCACTCCTAATTGCATGGATTTGAGTTCTTTCTTTCCTTTTTTTGATAAGGTTAGCTAAGGGTTTATCAATTTTATTTAATCTTTCAAAGAACCAACTCTTCGATTCATTGATTCTGTGTATTGTTTATTTATTCTCCAGTGTGTAAATTTCTGCTCTGATCCTTGTAATTTCCTCCCTTGTAAGAGGTTTTTGTTTAGTCTGCTCTTCTTTTTCTAGAAGTTTGAGGTTCAACATTAAGTTGTTTATATGTGCTTGTTTTGTTTTCCTGATATGGGTGTTTACTGCTATAAATTTCCCTCTTAAGACTGCTTTCATTGGTCTCACAAGTTCTGATATGTTGTATTGTCATTGTCGTTCAACTGTAAAAAGTGTCTAATTTCTTCTTTAATTTCATCTGTGACCCATTGATTGTTCAGTAGTGTGCTATTTAATTTCCATGTGTTCATGAATTTCTTGTGGTTTCCTTTGGCATGGATTTGCAATTTCGTTGCACTGTGGCCTGATAGTATGCATGGGATAATTTCAATTCCTTTACATTTATTTAAGCATGTTCTATGAACCAGTATATGGTCTATTTTGGAGACTGTCCCATATGTAGCTGAGAAGAATGTGTATTCTGATGTTGTAGGGTGGAAGACTATAGACATCTACTAAGTCCATTTGCTCAAAAGTTTGATTTAATTCTAGTATTTCATTGTTGATTTTTTGTCCAGTTGATCCTGTCTTTTTGCGACAGCAAGGTATTGAGGTCTCCCAATTCAATTGTATTAAGGCTTATTTGATTTTTCATGTCCATTAGCAATTGTTTTATATAACTGGGGACACTAGTATTTGTTGCGTATATATTTATGATTGTTATCTCTTCCTCTTGGATTGTTCCCTTTACCAAGATACAGTGACCTTCTTTGTCTTGCTTAATGAGTCTTGGCTTAAAATTAACTTTGTTTACAAATAGAATAGCCACCCCTGCTTTGTTCTGGGCTCCTGTTGTATGGAGTGTTGTTTTTCATCCTTTGACTTTCAGTCTGTGGGTATCTTTTTTAATTAAATGTGTTTCTTGTATACAGCATATTGTTGGATATTGCTTCTTGGTTCGTTATGCCAGTCTATGACTTTTGACTTTTGAGACCATTAACATTGATGGTTAAAACTGGTATGTATTGGCTTATCCTTATCATGTTGTTTTCCTATTATTGGCTCCCCTGCTTTTTTCTTTTTCGTTTTTCACTTCCCTCTAATTGTTTGCCTTTCCTGGTAGATTCCTTCTATTGCGGTTCGTGGAGCTATGATAGTTATCATCCCTTTATAAAATGTCCTTCAAAACATTTTGGAGTGCTGGTTTAGTGGTTGTGAATTTCCTCAAATGTTCCTTATCATGGGAGTATTTTGTTTCTCCCTGTATTTTGAAACATAGTTTTGCAGGATACATCCATCTGGGTTGAAAGTTGTTTTCTTTTAGAACTTGGAGTACTTCACTCCAAGCTCTCCTTGACTTGAGAGCTTGTGTTGAGAAGTCCGCCGTGATTCTGATGGGCTTTCCTTTATAGGTGATTTATTTCTTTTCCCTAACAGCTTTTAAAATTGTATTCTTGTGTTGAATTTCTGGAATCTTGACTATGGTATACCTGGAACTAGTTGTGTGTGGTTTTTTTTTTTTTTTTTTTTTTTTGTTTGGTATCATTGCTAATTGGAGTTGTATATGCCTCACTTATTTGTATGTCAAATTCTTTTTCTGTGCCAGGAAAGTTTTCTGACACGATGTCTGTAAGGATGTTTTTAATGTCATTTGTAGTATCTCCTGCTTGTTCACTGACTCCAATTAATCTTAAGTTATTTTTTCTTTGTCTCATCAAGCAGCTACTGGATTGATTTCTCCTGTTCCCTTGCTAGTTTTGAGAAATCTGTCTTTTCCTGGTCGCTAACTGCAAGCCTGTCTTCACAATCTGAGATCCTGTCCTCATACTGGCCTAATCTGCTTCTAATACTTTCAGTGGAGTTTTTATTCTCCTGAATATCTGCTTGAATCTGCTTTATGGAATCCATTTGCTTCCTATGTTGTACTTCCATAATTTGCTTAAGCTCGTTTATTTTTTTGTCTGTGTCTGCTCTAACATCACTAAGCATGGTGTGTATTTTGGTAATCTCTGTGGCTATTTGAGAGATTATTTCTGATTTCATTTTTTCCAAAGCCTCATTCAATTGCTTTGTTACCACTTTAGAGAAACCTTGTAGGGGGCTTTTGGATTTTCCAGCCTCATTGCCCCCTGGGTTTGCTTTTGGCAAACTGGGTGTCTGAGGTTGTTTCCTATTTTAAGTGTCTTCTCATTTCTTTTCTTTTTTAGTTTAATTCCTAGAGTGATACCTGTTAGTTGCTTGCAGTGGGTTACTTTAATGGTGGTATTAAGGACTTCCAGGTGATGAGTGCTTCCTGGAGATATCTTCCAGGTGTAACTGGTTCCTGGGCTCTGAATCTATTGGAAAATCCCACCGCCTCAGTTTGTCAGAGATGAGAAACCACTGCTCGCCTAGCCCAGTCCCTGGTTCCTTGGCACCGTGCCTCAGCTCTCTCCGTGACCCCCAGTCAGTCTCAGTCCTGGACCATCTGGGCCAACAGCTGTCCAGATCAATTGAGTTAATTTTGGCTGCAGTGGCACCCACAGCACCAAACACAGCCAACAAAACAGTAAACTGAGCCAACCCCTGATTTGCAACCCCCAACCATATAAACTGAATTTGTAACCATACATCAGAATGCAAAACAATCATATACAGTACATAGGTTCACAAAATGTCAATTCTGTCCTCAAGGGTCAGGACCCAAAATGAATTTAAGAGAAAGCAGAGACGTGGTGAAAGAGAAAGAGACTGTAAGTAGGTTGGAGGACAAAGATGGCTCCCACCAACTTAGGAAAACTGCTGCAGAAGACTAAGGGAAAAGAGAGCCAAAAGAGGCAAAAAGGAGAACAGAACAAGACTATACCCAGAAGGAGAACAAAAACTATAGTCACACTCAAAATAATAATAATAATAATAATAATAATAATAAACTAAACAAAACAAACAAAAAAAAAAAAGAAAAAAGAAAAAGAAAGAAAAGGAAAAAAAAGAGTCCACTTCCAGGGTTCTCTCTGGATTCACTGGTAAACAGCCTGTGGAGACAGCAGCCCAAATCATGGCACTGTATCCCTGCTAGTCAGCGACTGTTCGTGGATGAAGTAGTAGACAACCTTAGCAGGTCCAGGATGGGAACTTAAGAACCACTTATCTAGACAGGTCCTGTGTTCAAAGAGTTTATAAATATTTCACGGTTCTTGGAACTTCAACTGGCAAATTCCTACTACAGAAACAGTATTAACCCAAAATGATTTTAACACTGAGTTAAGAATTTCATTAGTTGAGGACTTCTGGGAAGATGGCGGGCGGAGTAGTAAGCTGCAGAGAAAACAGCCTCTCTGAGAGACACCCTCTAGACATGGGAACACACCATCTTGAGGAAGACAAAAGGAGGGAGATGGGTTCCTTAGACCCAGGAAGAGTCTGAAATCGGAATCGAACCCCACAGGGAATTCTTGGGCCCACCTGTTCCCTACTGAATCGAGCTGAGGGCCAGGCCCAGGGTCCGTGCTGTAACCCCTTTTCTTTTTTTTTCTTTCTTTCTTTTTTTTTTTTTTTGCAGCACCGGGGATTGAACTCACAACCTTGCACCTGTCAGACAGGCACTTAAGTCACTGAGCCAAACTCCCAACCCTGGTTTTTTGAGGCAGGGTCACACTGTGTAGCTCAGGCTGGCCTTGCGCTCATGTTGTAGCCCAAGCCAGCCTCGAACTCACAACGCTCCTCCTACCTCAGCCTCCCAAGTGCTGGGATTAAAGGTGTGCACCACCACACCCGGCTGTAACCCCTCTTCTGATGGTTCTGCCCTGTGGTAGAGTTTCCAGCGTGACCCCGGAGCCGTTGCAGTGGTTGAAGGAATCTGATGGCGATGGGTGGGAAGGGACAAAATGCCTGGAAACAGGGAGCTTACAAACAGTGAGATGGGGCCGGTGGGGAGCAGGCTGCAGCTGGAACCATCTGGGACTTTATACCCAGCTGGGTGTGAGAAGGACCGTTCCCTTCACTAAAGAGCACAGGGTCGGGGGCAGGTGGCAGGTGGTGTGCGAGCAGAGGTGGTATGAGAGCAGGCCTGAATCGGCCTCGGCTCCCCACTTCCCAGCAGACCGACTCTGATTCTGTGAAGGAAGGCAGAGGGGCCTGGCTCCCCTGTTCCGAGGTACGAGAGCTTTGGGCAGCAGGAAGAGCCCAGGAAATGCCTTGTTTGTGTTGGATCTGAGGTTGAAACTCCGTGCCTGAGTGCAGAGTGCATCTGGCTGCCTCTTCCTTTTTCTGGAAGCCACACAGCCCAGTACCTTGTCCACTGCCTGCTGAGTTCTCGCAGATAATGAGACAAAGTAGACGCAACGGCAGCCAGGTTACAGATGAGGAAACTGCCAGCTGCCCAGGGTTGCCCTGCTGGGAAGTGGGGGGCTGGGGCCGATTCAGGCCTGTGAGCCCTGCCTGACTTCTGCTGTCTTCCCACCGAGCCTGCGGTCACGGTCCCCTCTGGGTGGCCGAGGCCTGTGGCGTCTGGGCCTAGCCTGTGGCTCGGGTCACTGAGCCAGCTCTGGGCTCTGGGGGCAGAGGTCCTGAGTGGTAAGGAGAGCGAGGAGAAGCTGGAGTCTGGGAAGCAGCAGTGGAAATGAGGCCCCTTGGCTTTGACGAAGGCGATGCTCCACCCTGGGAAGGAGCTGGATCATTTTCTGGAGACTGAAGATGCAGAAGTGCATCCCCCAGGCCCTCCTGCCCAGCATGCCTGTGAGGCCCCCGTGCGGGAACGTTCTTTCAGCTGGACGCCTTCACTATTGAGATACAAAAGTCGCCCATTCTAAATTACCACTGGCATTTGGGGGACCATTCAAACTAGTATTTTTTTTTTTCCAAATCCATTTTATTTCAAGGATAAAAGAAGAAGAAGAGGAAGAGGAAGAAGAAAAAGAAAAAAACTATAGCAAAATTCCAAAATATGTCAATCAGGGGGTGACAATGGTACATACATTGCGCACTGTCATCCATAATCATTCACCCAGAGCACACAACATCTGCATGCAAAACTAGTATTTTTAAATCGTGTTATTAGCTATACTTACTGCCCTTCATTTCAGTGTATATGTTTCATAAAATGATTATTCACTTTGTGGAACATTTACTCTCTCTTCTTTCTTATGATGTCTGAGTTTACAAACTAATTGTAATATTGGTATCACCCTAACTATGAAAAAATATATTGAATTCTGATATATTGAATTTTCTGGGACCCTTGTGTCCGTAATCATAAACAAGAACCATTTACACAGAAGCTCTTGTGGTGGTGGACACTTAGCCTTTCCCTGCCGTGTACCGTACTCTGGCTCGTTTTTCCACATTAGCCTGAATAATGGTGAAAATTCCTTGAATTTCTTTCTGCATCCTGAGTGTCACACAGATGGGAGAGTAGCGAGGAGCTGGGAGGATACCTCGCCCTGGCTTTCCCCGTCCTGCCCCCTCCGCTCCCCAGCTCTGAGTGGCCCCCTTTGCCAAGCATCCGAGAGGTGCAAGCAACAAAGTGAAAGTTCAGATAAGCTTGACGAATGGGGTTGAATGAGTCAGTTTAATCTTGGCTTAAGGTTAGAGATCTTAATGTGTATCAGACCTTTCTGGGGTAATGTTTTTTTCTGAGTATGGTTAGTAAGTAAATTCGTAACATTTACTGCACTTATTTTAAATACTCGTTCCAGCTATGAACTTGTGAAGTACCTGAGACAGCACATATGCAACACCCTGGGGCCAATGATTGAAGAAGAAATGGAGAAGTGCACGTCTGACCAGAATCGGGGCGTAGAGCCGGGCTACGACACAGTGGTGCAGCAGGTCACCCAGAGAATCCAGGATTCCCGAGAGTGAGTCCGCCATCCCCTCGGCAGCGCCTGCCTGTGCCCTCGCATTCCACGGTGTCTCCGTGCTCCCTCCCTCCCTCTTCCCTGACTTCCCTTTCCGTTTAGGCCCCTTTGTCACTGATTCATAAAGAGTTACATGTGAGCTGGCTGATTCTCCACTTATTGTGAGTATCTCCTCACTGGAATCCAAATCTTACAAAGATGGTTCTATCTGTCTGTCTGTCTCTCTGTCTGTCTATGTATTTATTTTTAAATCTTTTACCTGTTTCTGTGTCCTGTGCCTGGAAAATAAATGCCGGGTCCATCTGAAGTGCTGAGCAGATGTCCACTTGTGGAATCAGTGGCTGTGCTTTGACCAGCACCGTGTGGTGTGTGTTCTGCAGTGCTGTGGTCTGCATGGCGTGGTCCCCAGGGTGCAGGGCTAAGAGGTGGTGGAGTCTTACAGAGGTGGAGTTAGGGCAGGGGGCTCGCTCAGAAGGGACCCAGGGGTCCTAGCGGGCCTGGCTAGTTCCAGCAGGAGGGTTGTGTTAACAGGCAAGACTGCTCCCGACCCCCAACATGCCATCCTGTGGAAGTCAATACCACGCTCCTAAGCTTCCAAAACTGCCAGTGACTGAGGTTCTGTAAGAATATCCAGCCTTGGGGATTTTGTTACAGCAATGGAAAACAGACTGATGAGCTGATGTTGGAAATAATTCTGGCTTTAGCAGTATAGGATTCTCCTTTCTTTCCCTTATCATACATTTAATCATACATGTAATGAATTACTTCTTCATGTCACCTATTTGATCCTGGGCCATACAAATGAATAAGAAGTCTGCCCGCCAGTAGTCCACAAGGAAATGGGGAGTTTACTATTAGACTGAAATAGAAACTTGAAGTAGTCTCAGTACTGTATGTCAAAGTTTTCACGGAAACGTGAAGAATGCTGTGACAGAGACCCCGGAATTCAGTGGTCAGCGGGATCTGGCTTCCTCCTGTACAGTGGTTCGGAAGAACCTGTGTGCAGGGTAAAAAGGGTGGATCTGGGGGAGTTCGCCCAATACCCAGGTTCTGTTCTGGTTTCCTGTGCGGGTCGTGTGCTGTACTTGAGGCTCTGCCGACTGCTGAGTGTGAGATCGGCGGCTGATGACCCCAAAAAGAGAGAGTCCTTGTGTCCCGTGGACCTTTATCTTCACCAGCAGTGGAAAGGCGGTGTAGCTCCACGGGGCACATTTTGCCAATCCCAGTATCAGAGACGTTGGGATGTACACTTGAAACCATGTTATCTACTGCATTTTAAAGCATTAAATTGGATTTATTTATAAAATAAGATTTATTACTTTGGATAGCAGTTTTTCTGTTGGTGACTACCGATTATTATTATTTAAACAGATATGTTATCAGTTAGATAAAGTGATAGTATACAGTGATCCATAAGTGAGCAAGTTCAAATCTCTGTTAAGTAAAAGCCATAGAAATTAAGATTTTTTTTTGTTTTTTGATTTTTTTTTAGAAAAAAATGGAGTCCTCATGGCCGGGAGTTTGGCTCAGTGGCTTAAGCGCCTGTCTGACAGGCGCGAGGTTGTGAGTTCAATTCCTGGTGCCGGAAAAAAAAAAAAATGGAGTCCTCTCTTTGGATAATGTTAAAGTTCCTCATTGTATGTTTCAGACAGTCTTATTAAATTTACTGTAAAAGGAGTGCTAAAACACTTTATAAGTAATTTAGATAATGAAAGTATTTTAATGATAAGAGCAGTTTTATATGATACTGCTGGGAAATTCCTTTTCTTTAAATCTCTGGGTAAGCCATTTAATTTGATTCCTGTTTTAGTTCATCCATGTGCAAAAATTAATACAATAATAACTACCTCACAAAAGACTTTAAATGACTTAATGAATGTTTGTCCTCTGCTTTATGAATCATGGATGAATGATTTTAAATTTTACAGAATATTATTTTCTTTTCTTTTTTTGTGATTCTTCAGAAATTACTTAGAGCTAATGTGGCCACATTGCATCTATTAACAATGTTTTAATAATAGTGCAATAATTACAAAGTATTTTCCTTATTATGTGCTTTGGTATTTATCCTTTAAATAAGTGTTTGCACACAGAAGAATCTCCTGTTACGCAATGAGTAGAAGTGTGTGTGCTGTCCATTTCAGTGTCCGTGCGGTTTGTGATTGGAGCTTTTGCTTTCTCTTGCTTTAGTACTTGCTGGCGCATTCAGGGAGATATATAGGCTGTGTCTGCCCTTCTTTTTTCAGAACTGCAACAGCTGCTTTTGAATTCTAGTTCATTTAACTCTTGATTTTGACAAACCGGTGCTCTAATTTTTTGTTTACTATAATTGCGGCAATTATTTTGTTCCTCCCCGTGGTCATTTCTGTTGACACTTTTTGGAGGAGAATTCATGTTGGTCTTTGTGAAAAGGTTAGAACATTTTTGTCCAACTCAGAATCTCAGCTGTTTTGGGGGCCTGAATTATCCTCACTCTCACACTGTGTGTTAGTGAAGCAGTGTGTGTACATCGCAAGGTGTAGTCAGTTTTAAGGGGAGGGACTCTGGCTTTCACTTGCTTATCACTCCAAGAGGCTGGAGAAGGGCATCTGCTGCAGCCCAGATGCCGCTGTGCTGTCTCCCTGTCCCTCACGGCTCAGGTCCGTAGAAGAGGGGGCAGGGCCCCGTGGCTCTGTGACGTTGTGCGTGAACCTTTGCACATCTGTGCAGTGAGTGCTTGGGCCGCCCAGCATCTGTGTCCATTTGCTATACATCAGGATCATTTCTGCTCTGTGTTTTCTCCTGCTCGGCTGCTCCTGCTCTATCCATGTTCACGTTCAGTGTTCTCTATTGTCTTTTCCTATGATTTCTGGCAATTTACTATGTACATACATGTGGAGTATATGTATGTAAGTTTACAGTGATGTAGCAGAAAATGCCCTCCAGCCAGTCTGTTAGGCACCCAGGTAATAGTTCCTGTTACACTTCCTGTTACTACTGTCTCCTAGAAACAGGCTGGTCACTGTGAGGCATACTGTAGGAACCAGTCAAAAACAGCCACACACTCTGCCTCTCTACCTCTCCTTTGCAGACCCATAAAAGCCTCTCTCCCTGGGCTTTCAGGCCTCACATTTTGAGGGACAGTTGATTCCCTGTCTGTTCCCAAATGCTGGATGTCGTTTTGGTGTTTCTGCTTGCAGTTGCAATGATAGGTAAATTTATGTTGTTAAATACGTTACACATACAAACATATTTTCAGTTGTGTGTGGCACATAATTCAGCATGTGAGTGGGCCAGCCTTCCGTGGCCAGAGCAGGACCCGAGGGGGTGAATTTGGCTAGAGGAGAGCTTGGCTGGGCTCCCTTCTGGAGGCTTTGGGTCCCACTGCATGGACCCTGTTGGTCCAGGCCTGGGTGGAGGCTGCGTGTGTAGTGGTGACAGGTGCTGAGGACACCTGTGCAGCCAGGGCCGAAGGACAGCGAGGGCAGGTGCCAAGGGCTCTGCAGACTGCGCTCCTGCAGACTGCGACCTCCCGCCAGGCCTCGAAGGTGCGCTCACTTCTTGGCAGTGCTGAGCGGGTGGGTGAGCCCACTCTTTAATTTTCAGCCAGGGGCTGGGGGTGGAGCTAAGTGGCTGAACGCTTACCTGTCGTGTGTAGGGTTGCGGGGTTTGACCTGGCCTGGTGTCGTTGTGCGTGTGTGAGGGAGGCCTGTCCTTCTTTGATGTAGGTGGATCCAGTGACCCATCAGCCAGAATGGAAAGAAAGGGGTCTCTGTGCTGGTTTCCCCAGTGCATCTCTGTATAATAAATACACCCACAGGGCTTTAGAGTTACACATTTTGTTTAGATTCTTATAATTATTTCTGTATTTCTATAGCCGTTATGATATAATTTAGCTAGGTTGTACTTTTCTATCTCATTTTATAGTTGAGAAAATTGAGATTTAATTTATGACTACAGAACTGGTAAGTAGTTAGGATTACAATCCAGGATTATAATTTTAAATTTAGTACTGTATTAAGTATGGGTATTTAAATTTTTATGTTTTTAATTTTAAACACAGAGATATCGGTGTTCTAGTTCCCGTATTTCTTGTTGGTAAAATAAGAGGACTACACTTTATGGTCCTTCTTAGATCTAAAATTGTATTTCTAATTCTCTTGGGAATCTCAGTCTAATATAATGTAGATACTTGAGTGTTTGTACTTAAAAAATAGAGAATTTTACTGCGTTATGTTTGAGATTTTTAGACTGTTAAGATGAAAGAGATCTTAGAAAGTATCTTGATCAAATTCTTAGGAATTTCTCCTACCCTTCCTGGTTGTGGGTTGTGTAGCTTAGGACCTCTGTGTACTGCCTGCTGTTCACGTGTGGTTCCTAGTGTGAACAGCAGGGGTTGGTTGGGGCCACTGGTGCCTGTAGCTGTAAAGCACAGATGGAAGAAAAGAAGAAACCAAACGTGATGAGGATGGGAGGGCAGAGAAAGAGATGGGCCCGACGAGAGGTAAAGCAGAGTGCAACAGCCTGGCTTTTGGTTGTGTAATATTCATGACTGATCTCTGTGCTGGGATTAGAATGCACGCCTCTGAGATGTCTGGCCTTAGATTCTGCTGTTCCTATTGCTTTGGCTGCGTAGCTAGATGAGAACAACTCAGGAAGTGGAACATTTTTTGATTCCTATTCATCTTTATTCCTGTCTCACAGTTCTATTATAACCATTTTTTGTTTTTTTTAGGTACGGGGAATCGAACTCAGGACCTTGTGCTTGCCAGGCAGGCTCTGTGCTGCTGAGCTGCATCCTCAGCCCTGTAACCATTTTTTAAGGCACAGTAATTTAGGTTTTTCTTTAGCACTGTGTCGTTAAAGGGAAGAATCATGTAATTTAGCTTCATTGACGGATTCTTGCTGACAGTCATTCTCTTATTGATTTGAAGGTATAAAGACATGATGCATTCCCTGAAGGCTGTCATGACAGCGGTGGTGGAGTACATGAGTAACAGGTTCGAGGACGAGGACACGCGATGTCCAGAGAGGCAGGAGAGGACCCATAGGGAGCAGAGCAGCAGCTACTGCACGGACAACTGCTCCGACAGCGACTCGTCCTTCAGCCAGGTCAGGCCTTCTCTTCCGCAGTTATGTTTCAGGATGGTGTTTAATAACCATTAACTTCAGTAAATTCTTCGTCAACCAGATTGTTGTTGCTTTCCAACTTAAATATTTAGAAGAAAAATAACACAATAACCTGACGTTAATGGTTTAGTCAGTGTGCACTGTTGGGCTGGCCATGGAGGTCGCCGCTCGCCAGGAGACCTCGGGAGGGCAGTGACGAGCAGGTGCTGCGTGGGCTATGCACAGGCCCGGGACGGTCGGGCTCTGGGGCCGCCCCAGGCAGGGCCTTGGGTCAGAAGCGTCCCTTTCTGGGAGCAGCTCGCACTCTGTCTTGTTGCAGTCCCCAGTAGACTTGTCTCCAGGAGCCTTTTTCCTGCCTTGAGGGACGCCTCTCCCCACCTCCCCTGCACTCATCCAGCTACCCTGATCCCTCTTTGGCCACTGTTCCTTAGATCCTAAGTTCAACTCATCTTGAGTTCAGCCCATTTTCTGGCCTTTTCTAAAATATTTCAAACTCTCCAATATTCCTTTTGGTAAGAAACTCTGCTTTTGAGGATTTCGTACTGATGCTGAGGGATTTCAGGGCTTTCACCTCTTTTTCTGCGGCTTCAGCCGAAACCATGCATTCAGAGCCCACCCTGCCTCACTATCTTCACCTGATACTATTTTACATTTTTGTATTATTTGTTTCCTAAGCAGAAAAATGTGCAAGTGAAAGGGAAGGACCACAGAGGCTAAAAAAACCTGAGCCCTGAGTGAGTGTGGAGGCCTGCCTGTGGGCTGTGTGGAGAGGAGCTGACAGGTTTGCTGGCCCGAGCCTGATTTGCAGGTTTTAATAGTGGTCCCTTGAGGACAGGATTTGACACCAGGAAAAAAAAGCCACTTCTTTGATTAACAATGCTAATATTCTTTAATTTTTTTTTGTGACTACTGAAGTCTTTTTGTACTTTAAAATATTAATAGATTCCTGTTTTGATTTCTTATATATGCCAAATGTTCAAAACATAATTAAAACATCTAAGTAATTATGAAAACCTTAGCATTTGAAAGTGTTTTTAAACCTTTGTTTTTGTTTTGAAATACACAGTAACTTTCATTCTTTAAAGTTTAATGATGCGTGGGTGCATAATTTTAAAAGATTTATATGCACTAAAATGTGTGGCTGTGATTCTGTCTTAATCTTGCATTAGTCTGAAATCATCTCCGCTCAGCCATTTATGAACTTGAATGGATGCCATATCTTTCCTTTTTTTATTTTAAAAGAAAAAAAGAAAAAGTAAAAACAATGATACAGAATTTCAGAAACAATATTACGGGATTAGCAATGGTTAATGTGTTGTGTGTTGTTGTTTTCTAAGTAGTTGTTCAGATTATCAGACAATGTATGAAAGAATGAGCAAACAATGAAAGCACAAGCCTTTCTTTTTGTTGGGCTAGCAGAGATTTGTAGTATAATTATCTATCTTGCATATATATATATATATATATATATATGTATAATCTTTTCCTATCCCCTATCCCAATTGTTCCTTCCCTTTTTATGTTTCCTCCCTTTTCACTTTCACAATGTCTGTTGTACATTTTGCATGCCATAAACTCCTTCAGTTTTTTATACTAGGAAGACAATACAATGTTCACCCTTATGAGTCCAAACCATTTCACCCATGAGCATGATCTCAAGTCGCATCTATTTACCTACAAGAACCTTGAGATTATCCTTTTTTATAGCTGAGTAGCTTTCCACTGTATAAAAATGCCATGTCTTTCTTTCTTTTTTTTTTTTTTTGGTGGCACAGGGGATTGAGCTCACAACCTCGCACCTGCCAGACAGGCGCTTAAGCCACTGAGCCAATCTCCCAGCCCTAGTTTTTTGAGGCAGGGTCACACTATGTAGCTCAGGCTGGCCTGGTACTTGTGTTGTAGCCTAAGCCAGCCTTGAACTCACAGTAGTCCTCCTGCCTCAGCCTCCCGAGTGCTGGGATTAAAGGCGTGTGCCACCATGCCTGGCTCCATATCTTTCTTGATGGGCAGTCTACCCCTGCTTTTTTCTAGTTCTGTATTGCATGGAACATTGTTTTCTCTCCTTTGACTTTCAGTTTATGAATTTCCTTTCGAATTAAATGTGTTTCTTATATACAGCATATTGATGGATCTTGTCTTGATCCACATTGTGTTTCTTTTTATTGGTGAATTAAGGGCATCTACATTAATGGTTACAACCAACATGCACTGGCTCATCTTTGTTATGCTATTTTCCTGCTGTTGTTTCCCTACTTTTCCCCTTCATTCAACTGCCTGCCCCGCTCAGCAGTCCCCCTCTGCTGCTATTCCTGGAGCCACGGTCATCTTTATCTCTCTCTAGAATATCCTTCAGTACCCTCTGAGAGGTTGGTTTGGTAGTTGTGAATTCCTTCAGTTGTTCTTTGTCATGGAGTATCTTATTTCTCCATCAATTTTGAAAGATAGTTTTGCAGGGTACATCAATTTGGGTTGAAAGTTGTTTTCTTTCAGAACTTAAAATACTTCACTCCAAACTCTTCTTTACTTGATGGTTTGTGTTGAAAAGTCTTTTGTGATTCTGATGGGTTTTTCTTTATAGGTGATTTGTTTCTTTTCTCTAACAGCTTTTAATATTCTGTTTGTGTGCTGAATTTCTGGGATCTTGATTATTATATGTCTGGGGGTAGATGTATTTTGGTTATGACTAGTTGGCATTTGTATGCCTCACTTATCTGTATGTCAGGTCCTTTTCCTATGCTTGCGAAGTTTTCTCCTGTTACTTCTCTGAATAGTCTTTTTATGTCATTTGTATGGACTGCTTTTTTGCTGACACCTATTAGTCTTAACTTATTTTTCTTTGTGTTGTCTTGCAGCCATTGAATTGTTATTTTCTGGCTCCTGTAAGAGATCTTTCCTTTTGCAATTGCTATCTGCAATCCTGTCTTCAAGGTTTTAAAGTCTATCTTTAGTTGTGTTCAAGTGGTTTTAACAGCTTTCAGTGGAAAATTTAATATCCTGGATATCTCTTTGAATCTGTTTCATGTATTCTAATTCTTTCCTATATTGTTCATTCAAGGTTCCCATCATTTTCCTATGCTCTCTTTTTTTTAATCTATGTCTTCTTTAGATATGCTCAGGAATTCTTTCATTATGGTTGTCATTTCTTTTTTTACCTGAGATACTATTTCTGATCTGATTTCTTTTACAGCCTCATGAAGTTGTTTCTTGGCTTCCATTGCTATCATTTCAGAAATTTCAGGTGTGTGACTTCCAATTTCTTCTATGTCATGTCTCCTTGACTGGTTCTGTGTGGGTTGGAGGTCTGAGATTGCCTTTTGCTCTTTCGTCTTGACATTTCCCTGGGTTCCTCAGGACAAGCTGGTTGTGAGGTTTCAGTTGCTTCCCATGTTGGCTGTCTGTCCAAGGTGTAGCAAAATGAACCAGGTGCCTGGGTTTCTCAGAACCTAGTCTCCTGGGGAGGCATTGGGGTACAGGACAGGCTTCTCCAGACCCTTATGAGTACACCAAAGCTTCCCTGATGGCTGTGGTTGTGTGGGGTTGGGGCTGCTTCTTCTCCTGGCCTGTGCTGGCTACTAGCAGGAGGGTCCCTGATAGTGTGCAGGATGGTGACTGGCTGCTTCTCCCATCTCTGTTTTCTTATGTGTAATAGAGGTACAGCCTGATTTCTGGGGTTGCTTTGGGAGTCTAATGATTGAATGTACGTGAGGCGTTTGATAGTACCCAGCATGTGTTACCATGTAGAAAACACACCTTGGTATCATCAATATTGGGTGGTCCCGTCTATTTTTAAGACTAGGAAAAGATACATTGTGCATTAGACATATTTAAAGCCCAAATTATTACTAGACATTATATATATGTGTGTATATATATATATATATATATATATATGTATTTTAGACTTAATATTCATTTATTTCTCCTTTTTATGTTCCATGGCAGTATTGTTTGGACATCTCTAATTTCTTTGACTGACTGTGTGTTTAATGGCTTATACAGTTTATAGGGCAAATATTTAAATTAGAAATTTCTAGAGTAAATTAATTTTGAGAGTGAGTTTTTAAAATCTAAAGTGTAGGAGTTGAGTAAATATTTTTCAGGACAGGTTGTAATAAAGTAATTGAGTATCATATCTTTATAAAAAGGCAGTTGGTGCTCTGTCTTCTCTCTCTTCTCTCTCGTGTGTGTCTTGTTCCTGGACCTTTACACCGAGCTACATCCCAGACCCCAGGACCTTTTTAGTTTTTGAGCCAAGGTCCCAGTAAGTCTAGTGACCAGCCTAGCCTCCAACTTGAGATCCTTCTGCCTCACCCCCACAGAATGCTAGGATACAGGCTTCTTTTATAGGTCTGTAAAAAAAAAAAAAAAAAAGGGGAATGCATTTTCCTTACATAACCTGGATCTGATAGAAATATACCACAGTGCATTTTAGCATGTGAAAACCTTTAATTCAGATCCTCATGATTGTTAGGAAGACCAAATATGTCTTAGAGTATTAGTCTATTCTATTTCTTTGCTTTTTCTCATTGTAGTTTGCCCAGAAATTAATTCTTCAATTTACCCTTTAACACTTGTAAATGTATTTCTGAACAATTCCTTTTGGAGGTTTGTGCCCCATTGATGTCACTGTGGCTGTGACCGCTGACGGCTTTCTGTGTGTTGCTTTACGAAGGGAGCCAGTAGTGCTGCTGCAGTCTCAGGCGGGCTCAGAGTGGAGGAGAGGCGTTTAGAGTGGAGGCTCTAACAAGCCCATGTGTAGGTCAGCGTGTTAGTTACATACTTTCCTGAAATAGATGAGTTGTAGTTACTGTGGTAGTCTATGTCTAGCCACTAATAATATAAAAATGAGACCTGAATATAGTATAGTCACTTTTAAGATGGGTTTTAAACTCATTCTGATATCTACTGTAATAAAAATTATTTCACTGCTTGAAATTATTTTTAAAGAAAAGTTTGCACTGTGCTTGAGAAGGCAGTTAAAAAGATCTAGGGGGGTAAGCATGGTAAATGTTGAAGCTACTCCAAGTAGGTAAGTATTAAAGGTTAAAGCAAATACAGAATTGAGGACATCAATTCTTGGGTGTATGCTCATTGAATGGATATGTGTTGGGCACCTACCATGTGCAGTATATCCTGTTTGGGCAACTTCTGCAATGCAAAGAATAATCATATGTGTTATTCTCCCAAGGAGCCTAAGATAGAAAGGAGAGAGGATAGCACATTGTTCTACCTGACAGTGATAGACTTGTCAGGTAGAAGTGATTTGTCAACACTCAGTACTGCTGAGAAAAGGATAAATTATGCTTTAATAATTATTTGTCGCTCCTAATTATAAAACCATGGTATCTGACAGACATGTTGTAAGCAAGGGATAAATGTGAGATAAATTAATGTGTTCAAAGGCTGAATTGGATTGAATTTGTTGGCAAAGGGAATCATGTGAGACTTTCAAACAGAGAGAATTCACTGTCAGTTGTGTACGTAGTAGTGTGGGAAGGGGAGAAAGCAGCTGTGGGGAACCCAGGTGGAAGGCTGTCACTGCAGGTGGAGGAAGTGCCGAGAGCCTCAGCTGAGATGGCGTGGTGTGACCACATGGGAGGAACTGAGGAGAGAATTATGAGAGGTGGGATCCCCAAGCTGGTGAGTGTCGAGGAGAAAGCATGCAGATAGGAGCAGAATCTGAGGTCTTGCTCTGGTTTTGGGCTCAGGTAGCAGAAGGCGATGATGTCACGAACTGTCCCTGGGGTAGGTGTGGAGAGGAGTGTGGTGAATTCAGTTTGTTAGACCCATCACGAGTGCTGTGATGAGTCAGAACACAGCAGATTCGCTTGGAGGCAGGGTGGTTGGGGTCATCAGTGTGACTGTGGCCACTGTAGGTGCTAGGAACCGGAGGTTGGCTGAGTCTCAGAAGGGAGGGCCCATGAGTGATCATGAGTGACAGGGAAGGTGGAGACACCCACGGGGTGGCCACCAGGACAGAGCAGTCCAGCAGGTGAGGGACTGCGGTCTGCAGCGGGGCATGGAGAGAGAGACTGGGTGGAGTGGGAAGGCTTCAGCTTGACAAGGGAGAGGGAGAGGACAGGCTTGCTGGCTGGAGGAGCGAGGGAGCCCTGTGCCCAGGGGTGAAGAGGCTGTGGGGCTCTGTTTGGTTCTGAAGATGCGTGAGCAGTGGGATCCCGGACACCTGTACCTTGGGGCTGTCTCATAGGATGGCACGATGGATAGAAAGCAGGGAATGAGGGAGCAGTGGTGTTGAGAGCGACTCCTGCTCAAGTTGTGCACGAAGGTCTGGTGGGCAGCAGGGCTGTTTGTCAGGGGAGTGTCTAGGGGAGAACAGATTTGGAATAAAAAAGTGGTCCTGAGTTCTGTTTGGACATGTTAAATTTGAGGTGCCTATTGGACCTCCACGCTAAGGAGATGTGTGACTCTAGAGAGTATATGACTGCTGTAACTTGATCCCCAAGATGCCTCTGAAGTCCGGGGGCTGGTTGAGAGCACTGCGGACAGTGTGGGTTGGAGAGGAGGGCACACTTGGGGTGGTAGCACAAGTTCCAGTGACCTCATGCTGGAGAAATTGCTTAACCTCTGGTCTTTTATGTTTCTCATATCGAGAGTGATGGTGAATTTATGAAGTGTAGCACTTGTTACCTGACAGATAATAACCTGTAGCTATTAATGTAATTCTTGTTATCTATAGACAATCTTTTACATACTATAAATTTTAAATAGCTTTCGAAGGGGAGAAAGATCTTTTCTTTCTCTCAAACAGCTTTTTGTCTACTGTAATTTTTTTCTAAATGTAAGCTTTTACTTCAGAATTTTTTTTCACCAAAGAAGAACTGTTATGGTTTGTGTCTGGATGTCCCCGCAAAACCTTGTGCAGTCATGGGGGCAGGCTGCTAGAGTTTGTGATTGATTCATGGTCCAATGCTGGGATTATGGGTGTGAGTGCTACACCCACCCTAGGGTGGGTAGTTTACATACAGTACAAAGGACAGAGTCTTTTCTGTGTGCTCCTCCCCTTTTGCTCTTGATATTTTTGGTATCTGCTGCTGCCATGAGCTGTTTCTCCTCTGCCATTTGTTACCCTGCCTTGGAGCCAGCTGATTATGGACTGAAACCTCCACAAACTGTGAGCCAAATAAACCTTTTCTTCCTTCATTTTGGGTGTCAGGTATTTTGTCCCAGCAATGAGAGAGAAAAGTAACCAAGACGAGCACTATGGAGATAGACTAAGAAAAAGTGTGGGAAGTAATGGGAATCAGAATCTCAAGCATCCCTGTAACTTATACCAAGGGTGCGACTGGTGCTCTCACTTGCTCATGTTGCTTATTTCACCTTTCCTTTTCATTTG
Source organism: Dasyprocta punctata (assembly GCA_004363535.1). Taxonomy (NCBI): domain Eukaryota; kingdom Metazoa; phylum Chordata; class Mammalia; order Rodentia; family Dasyproctidae; genus Dasyprocta; species Dasyprocta punctata. The sequence continues at coordinate 29,198 of RJWM01003939.1, forward strand.
CCTAGCTTTTGGATACAGTCTGGCTTTAGGTAATCTTCTACACTTGCAATTTTCTCAGCAAATAATATTTTTCATGTACGTGAAGGTACGCTGTCTTACTGGGACATTCAGTTCTCATGTTTAAACCCTTGGAAAAAAGAAAATTCTTAAATCTGCTGCCAAAACAAAATCGATCACCTTCTCTTGTTCTGAACGTGTCTGTGCTTGAAATTACATTAACAGAATCACTCAGATTCTCCAGAAGTCTACTGAATAAACCTGTGCCTTGTCAATTGTGTTACAGAGTTACAAGTTTTGTCCAGGAAAATTACAGCTGATTGTGGACCAGCTGGGTCCCCGGCAGCCTAAAGAGGTGAGCATAAAGCATGGCTCGAGGCCCACCCACGACGACCTGCTGGCCATGTGGTGGTCACTGCTGTGGCTGCTGTGTCTCTCGCCTTGGGCCTGTGTTGTCCGGCATCCTGGGCTGGTAGCCCTGATCGGCTTGCCAGTCTTAAAACGAAAGGACACAAAACAGGGAAACCATCCTTAGTGAATTGTAATGTGTTATTAGAAGAAAACAAATTTTTTCCTAGCTTTCTCTTTAAAGGAGTAAAGCATTTGTCCCCCAAACTGTTCTGCACTGTTGCTTTGTGTGCAATATTTTAGTGACCTCCTGTGAAAAAATTCATTTCATGCTTTTCTATTTAAATAAATTGCAAGCAAATTTAAACTTTTTGGTAAACAAAATTACATACTTATGTGTGGCATGTTTTGAAATGTGCATTGAATTGTATTTGTTTATACGTTAAGAGATTTTACTAATTACTGTTTATGATGTACTGTTTCATTTGAGAGTTAGTTTACAATAAAAATAAGGATCTTTGCATTTTTTTTATCTTAAAACATTTGCCATGTGTTCTCAACTTTTGAATTATTTTTCTCAAACTTTTCATTTTGTTACATGAATAGGGTTTGTTCTCATTGAAGTTTTCTGAAAAATTAGAATCTTTTTTTTTTCTCTTGAAATTTTGCATTGTTTTATTTTTGGTTCTTAATAAATAATGTCTGAAAAGATGCTGGACATGAGATTTGACTTTTGTATAATGCAAGTCCAGTTGTCTTTAGTTTAAATGGATTACTTAGAAATCTGTTCTTCAGTCCTCTTTATCCTGCTTCTGTAAGTACTGAATTCTTAATGGGATTTTGCCCTAATAATTAACTGAAAGGAGAGATTACTTAAATTGAAAATTAATTCCTAATTTCTGAACCCCCTCTGTATGCCCAGTGCTGCCACAAGCAGGGCGACGCAGCTCTTCTTCCCCTGGCCCTGGAGACCTCTCTGGCACACCTGTGGGAGACCGCAGGCCTGGTTGGGAGGTCGCAGTGCCGTCACTGACGCCCCCTTTACTTCCGAGGCTGCAGCAGGGAACCCTGCAGTGGGGTGCATGCAGCCTTGCGCAGTCCGCCTGTGGGATGGAGCTACTCCCCAGGGGCTGCTCGATTCACTCAGTTTTGAGTGATTCTCATTGGCTTCTGAAAGACTGACAGAGAAGTAAACTTGCAAAAATACAAAAATTCAATTTGGCATTGCACTTTGGAGTGATTTATTTTCCTGCCTCAGTAATTAGGAGGCTAGAAAACATGGGTTAGCTGGGGGAAAAAATGGGCACTAATTGTCTTGTGAGGCTCCTTCATTCATGTTGACCCCACACACCCCAGGGCGCAGCCCTCGGCCCCGGGTGCCGTTGGTGCCCCAGGTGGGGGTCTGCAGGGTTGTCTGCCTGATTGGTGTCGTGCTGCCCCTGAGGTCCCTTCCCAGCCACTTAGATTTGAGACCTAAGTCCTGGGAATTCAGTGTTCGGAGTTTGTTTTACCAGTTACTTTACCCGCTTAGCGCTTAGGGGAGTTCTCAGGAGCTGTTTATAGGAGGGTGTCAGCTCACAAAGGGCACCAGAAGTCATCCAGAGTGTGCTCCTCGGGTCTGTGTTCAATCCTGTTTTGGGGAATTGGAGTTTCTCTAGCAGCGGGGTGTGAACACGCATCTTCCTTAAACACCCCTAGGTGCGGTATGAAGCCCTGCAGACCCTATGCGCCGCACCTCCCTCCGACGTCCTGAACTGCGAGGACTGGACCACGCTGTGCGCCAAGCTGACGGCGGCCCTCTCGGACCCCGACCCTGTGTTCACTGTAAGGACCCGGTGACGTCGCCCCCCCAATTCCAGAACTGCACAGACCGGTGTGGATTGTCCCAAGTCCCCTCTGCAGTAATTCCCGTGTGTGATTAGATGTGAAGTGTGCGGCTGACTGCCGCTTTGCCTGATAATAGACCGTCACCTGTGCATTTGTTTTATGGCTTGAAGGGATAGCCAACTATTTTGAAATGAGATACATTATCTTAAAAGAATCTGTAGTATGTGAAAACTTGAACTTAAAAATTACAAACCATCAGCATTTTAGTGTTTAGCTTAGGAGAAGGAGAAGCTAGAAAACTGTAAAGCTAAGTTTATAAAATGAGGTGCATAATATTGAAAAATCCCTAAAACTGTAAAATTAGAGGCATAAGGTATGTGATTGCTTTATGCAAAAAACTGGTGGGCATATGATGTTTCAAGAACAGCTATTTTAGATAAAAAGTGATTTTATATTAACAGTGCCCTAATTCTATAGAGTGTTTAGGAGGTGAACAAACAAAATCCTGACTACTCAAGCATCATCTTTTAAATACACATGAGATTTTTCTTAATATGAAAAAGTTGGTGTTTTGGTGAAGAAAACTTTGGCTTTAAAACTGATATGTGTTGTACAGAATTGAAGATGTTAGCAGAAGAGTCGCATTTTGCTTTTGTTCCGCATACCTGAACCGAATATCTTCAGGGTGCATCGCTGTAGTTTAGGTGCTGGAACAGCCCACAAGCGGGACGGAAAAGCAGCTCCTGGAGCTTAGGTTCCAGTAGAGGCTGCAGACAGTAAGCAGAGGCTGTGGAAAACTCCATGGCATCGCCTACTACGTGCCGTGTGCTGGAGGTCACGCTGGGCGTCATTAGCAGGGTGACATTAGCAGGGTAGATAAGAGGGCTGGGAACCACCTTATTATCCTTAGCAGCAGTGTCTATCGGACACTGAGATGTAGTTCAGTTGTACCAACACCAGAGGGTATTACGGACTTCCTTAACAGCTTTGATGCCGGAACTTCGAGGGAGGAAAAAATTTTAGGATCACTTTTAATACTTCAAAGCTCTTTTGTAACAGATACTGTGGTAACTTTCCCTTGCTTGACAAAGGATTGCAGCAGAGTAGATTTTCCTGATTTTAGAAAGTATGTAATAAATATAATCCTGTCATACTTTCTAGTGGGTTGGTGTAAGTTGCTTTATTTAGCCCTTAAGATTACTATACAGCAAGGATCAGTTTCTGTACTTAATAAATGGAAATGATTGTTACAGAGGAAAAATGGTAATAAAGTCAGTCATTTTGTGGTGGAAAACAAAACATGGCATCTTTTTCATTTTAAATTTTTGCTTGGTTCCTATGACTGATTTTGATTCTATTTCTTGATCTCCTACCCTGAGAACTCTTACATGTAACTGAGTGAAACTTTCAGTGATTGAGAAGCATGACAAATACTTACCAATTGCTATGACTGTAAAACGTATTTAATAACCTGTGTGCTGCAGGAGTTTCTTGGATTATTCGAAGAAATCTAGTCATTTGTGGAAGTACTTCTTGCAACCATATGATTTGAGCAAGGTTATTTTTTCCCCCAGATTAGAAAAGCAACATTTTTTTATTTAATGAAAAGTTGGAAGTCAGTATTAGGATTAATCTCATCATGACGTTTCCTTTGTATAATTAAAATTCATATGATTATATAATAGATACCATTCTTAGGTACTTTCTAGTGCTGGGGTCTGTTCTAACTACATCTATTTCTCATTCAATTAATTTATCTTGTGATAGTTTCAACTTTGAGTTTTCATAGTGTTAATTTTTTTTGTTTCTTTTGGGGGGGCCGGTTCTCTTGAGGCGGGGTCTCACTATGTAGTGCAAGCTGACCTTGGCCCAGGCTGGCCTCAAACTCATGGCAATCCTCTTGCCTCAGCTTCCTGAGTGCTGGGATTATGGGCATGTACTATCACACCTGGCCTTCAGTGTTAAATTTAAAAAATTTTGCATAGTACTTTTCTTGGGAATAGAAACTGTTGTTAGGAAAAATCTTAAATGTCTAATTACTGAAACTGCTCATGTAAACAATTTAAAAAACAAATCTCCTATTTAGCAATGCAGTCCCCTTGGTGTGGTGTTGCCTGCCTGTAATCCCAGCCCTCTTGACTAAGTCAAGAGAATTGCGAGTTTGAGCCCAACCTGTGTGACTTCAAACAGTTCCTGTCTCAAATGAACAAAAACAAATTATGACCAAACACCCCCCCCTGCCCCCGCAAAATAACAAAACAAAGAGTGGGAATTCAGCTGAGTGTGGTAGTTCTAAGTTCAATCCCCAGTACCACATACACAAAAAGAAGAACTGTGTGTTCCTAAAGTGTATCTCTGCCTGTTCCTGTTGTTACCGGATGCTTTCTCTGTGCTTGGTTCCTTCTAACCTTTGTCCATTCCCCCTTCCTGTATCAGGACCACCGTGAGCAGGTTTGCAGTATGCTTTATTATACTCTTGCTGACTAATACAAGTGTGTACCTTTTAAGATAGATATATTCCTATTTAGGTTTCAGAATGTTGGTGTTCATTGTTCGAGGTTTTAGTTTGTAAAGTAGCTTCATCTCTATCTGAGTCGGAATCTTAGCTGCGCGTCTCTTGTCTCCTTTTCTAGGACCGGATTTTGAAGTTCTCTGCACAGACTTTTACGCTGCTACCGTTGCACATGACCAAAGAGATTTACACAAGCTTAGGTAGAGGACTAAGTCATTACGCGTTCTTCTCTTTTATATGTAATTTAGGAAAATGTGTGTGAAATATTTTGGTTTTTGAGAAAAGCACTGTAAATGAATGGTATAACAGTCATTACTTCTCTTTTTCAGCGAAATATTTGGAGCTATACTTCCTTTCTAGAGAAAATCATATTCCTACTCTTTCAGGGGGTGTAGATGTAACTCTCCCTAATGTGACCCGCTTACTTAAAAAGGTAATCATTCACTAAAATCAGCTTCTGTTTTTACTCTGTCTGAGCTTTGGGATTCTAAATGTGTGATGGCCATTGTACCCTGCTGTGTAGGTCCGTCTTCTAAGTGAGTATCAGAGAGAAGTACCGTCTTTCTGGATCCGTCACCCAGAGAAGTAAGTCCATCCGCAGGGCCCTGAGTGAGACATGTAGGTATGGTATTGCCCATTGGACATTAGAGAGAGAGAGAGAGAGAGAGGGAGAGAGAGGGCCCAGACAGCCTTAACTTATGACTCCATTGAAAAGGTGTTAATGTGGTTCATCTTGTGTGTTTCTTTTTTGAGACAGTCTCCCTATATAGTCCGGGCTGACCTTGAACTTGTGGTGATTCTCTGGCCTCAGCCTCCTGACTGCTGGGATTATAGGCTCTCATCACCATGCTTGGCTATTCTTTTAAAACTTACTTTGTTCGGTATTTAGCTATGGGAATGGATCTATATAAGTACCTTATATCACTTCTAACACAGTAAAAGTAGGATGTTATAGTCTCAAGTTCTTAATATTTGCTACTTTAGACAAATTTCATAAAATGTTCTTTAAATGTATTTATTTATTTATTTATTTATTTATTCTGTTTTTTGTTTTTTTGAGGCAGGGTTTCACTGTGAAGTTCAGGCTGGCCTTGAACTCAATTTGTAGCCCAGGCTGGCCTTGAACTCATGGCTATCTTGCCGCAGCCTCATGAGTGCTGGGATTACAGGTGTGCACCACCATGCTTGGCTTCCTAAATGTATTCATTTTAGCTCTAAAATTTCTAATAAGGTCACAAGAGCATCTGTGAGTCAAAATGAAAAGTTACGTTTGGAGAGCCATTGCTGAAATAGTTAAGAATATAAATTTTGGGCTGAGTGTGGTGGCACATGCCTACAATCCAAGCATTTCAGAGGCTGAGGCAGGAGGATTGCCATGAGTTTCAGGCCAGCCATAGTGAGATGTTGTTTCAAAAAAGCCAAAAAATTTTTATTTATGTATTTATTTTTATTTTTATGACAGCCTCCTGTGTACTGCAATTATAGGCATGTGCCACCATGCCCAGCAAAAAAAGATTTTTAAAATAGAAAAGTTGAGTGTGAATTTTATGTCTGCCATTTACTGAAATAAAGTTTCTGAAGATTATATTTTTACTTTATCATTCTACAAAATATACTAGTACTATTATATCGCTATACTATATTAATAAAATAGTTGTTAATATAGAATAATTTTATATAATATATATAACTATATATGTCTGTAATGTAATACCAAATACATAATGGCCTTTGTTCTTATCTAAAAATAACTTTTTCTTTCCCAAACCTTCAGGTATATGGAAGAGATTGTGGAGAGCACGTTGTCCTTGTTATCAGTCAAACATGACCCAAGCCATCTCGTCTCACCAAAGATTTTAGACCCGATCTACTTTTTTGCATTAGTTGATGCTAAGGCTGTGTGGTTCCAGAAGTGGATGGTAAGGACCTGGGACACTTTCTGTGCATCATTTTAACGGTAGCTGATGTCTGACCTTTAGTGAATTATAATACTGTTTAATAAATTAAAAATTATTCCGTAGAATTCTGATAGCTTTTACCTTCTATTATTTACTATTAAGCAGTGTTAAGTTTTTTACTGTTTTTAAGTAAAATGAATAAAGTGTATTTAGAATGCTAATGCTATCAAATATAATTTAGGTAAATAATATTTATAGTTTTCCTGGCTTTGTACAGTGCTGTATATGCACAGGTGTTTCAGTGCCTGCTGTATTCAGTGCTAAGGAGAGCACTTTTTTGTCACTGTCATTTAAAAATGTGACCAGCAGAAAGTGATGACGACATTGTCTCTTTGGAATATTTCCCCTTTGGCCAATTTCTGTACATGTACACTAAAAATCTTCAGGATAAGAGTTGTGATTTTTGTCTTTTTACTTTTATATCTTTTCTTTGGATTCTGCCATATCCTGGTAGGTAAGTAGGTTTGTTTTGTTTTTTTTGGTAGTGATTCAGCAGGGAAATTGGACTCAATGGATGGGTAGAATGTCTTTTACTAGTCTGTCACTAAATGATTCCAAAAATGATGCCAAAATTTTTTGGTATCCTTTGCATTCCTATGATTGTTACGCTCTAAATGCAATGCATGTAGAAAAATCTGCTTGGCATTAATTATAATAATTTAAACCTAACTTGTTGCATCATTTAGGATGTTATTGGCAATGATGCAGGAAAAGGTTTTGAATGGCATAGCTTGAATATTAAATACAATTTTCCTTCATTTTAGCATGCATATTATAGCAGAACTACAGTACTAAAGCTTCTTGAAAAGAAATATAAGCCTCTGGTAAGTTTGTACCTCTGCTTTTATATTGAGAAATTGGGTCATAGAGAGATACATGGTGCAGTACCTTGACTATGTGAGGATGAGTTGTGATGATGAATACTGCCTGTGGAAGCAGTGCCCCTGTCACGTGCCCTCCAGACACCATCCTGTGAAAGTTAAAAGGACGAAAGGAGAAACTTAAAATGCAGTCAGGTGACAGGAAGTGTGCAAATATAGTGTGAATCGGGCTGCTATAAATAACAAGCTAGCTTGAGGAAAACTGTATTTTAAAGTCTTTACATTTCATTTGATTCCAATCAGGCATTAGTATGGGAATTACATACATTTGAAAGTTTCATGAAAAAACTCAGACTGATAAATACTTCTGCATTTGCAAAACTTTGATTTGAGTTATGCCAAATATAAACTAATAATATAAAATATATTATCCAAATTATCTACCTTTATTATTATTATTAGAACAATGTGCATGGGTACTTTGCAAAACTGAAATCTGTAAAACTGATTAACAATTGAGAAACATGAAAGAATGAAGTTTATTAAGATATTTAATAGTTTAGACAAGTTTGGATCAGGAAGTATGGCTTATGTAGTTTGGCAGGACCCTGAGTTTTGAAGTAAGATGAATGAAAGGTTCCTGGCACTGTGAGCTTTTGATTGAGAATAGCAGAGCATAAAATGAAAGAAAGAGAACAATGGTTGTTTTGTGTTTGATAATTGAGAATTGAGCAGCAGCGGAAGACAGGGATATTGAACAATAGGATGGGACTTTATCGGTAGAGGTAAAAGGTACTTAAACTTTTTTTAGAAAAATTAAATTGAAATAAAGACTTTCAAGATCTCAGGTCTTTTCCATTCTCATTTAAGTGAAACTCTACTGTTGCCCTATGGCACAGACCGATCCTGCTGGAATGGAAAAGGGGAAGACAGAGCAGGATCTGCTTTTCTCATGATTCCTGTGCAGATCATAAGTAACTGTTGCTGTCACAGAGGCCCCAGTGGAAGGATGCAAAATGTCACCTATTGATTAACCCTTAAAATCTGTTTCTTATTTGAGATGTTAACTCTGTCAGTCGATTTTTAGACTGCAGGTGGAATTTCTCCATTGAATCATTTCAGTTATTTTATCAACTTAGTCTGGCTTTTTGTTTCATGTATGTGATGGGTGAGACTTCCTTGAGACTTCATCTGAAACCTCATTTTCTGTAAAAAGCTTTCCTAATTCATAAAACGTCAAAAATGATTTATAGTATTTTTATTTTTCAAAGTGCATTTTGTTCTGCTTTTGGAGTGAAACAATAAGGACAATGTTTATAGGATCCACCTGTTTTTATTTTACTTTGAGAACTGAGGTCAGATCGTGCATCTGCAGTGGACACCTGGGTCCGGGCCCTGGATCTCTGTCTGTTCTGAGCCCTGAGTGCGTCCTCAGCTTCTCTCCCGTGTTCTGGACCAGATTCCTGCCGTGGTGGACATCTGCATTTTCCGAGGCCCAGCCACTGACTGTGCACATGATTACTGGAAATTTGAACAGACAGTAGGATAACTGAAGAACTAATTCTAGGTTTTATTTATTCCCCAGACCGCCTGTGTCTGATCTTTCCAAGGCTACCAACCACCTCATTATTACCAAAGCTTACAGTTACCATCTTTCTCTCCCAGTGGCTTGTTTTGCTTGGAAGCTAGAGTGAGAGGTGCTATAGGAAGTAGGCAGGTGTGAGGAGGGAGAAGGGCCAGCGTGGAGACCAGGGGGGCTCGCTGCTTGTGTGCAGGTCACAGGTCGCTTTTCACTCACACTCTGTGCTCTGAACTTGTTTGGTTTTCTGAAATTCTGGTGATTGAGGTAGAAATAAATGCCAATTTCAGTGAAGAGGAAAGGGCTCCAAAGCAAGGGAATTAGGTTGCAGAGCTTTCAAAGTCGCCGTGGTCACTAAAGTTTTGCATTTCTCATTAAGATATAAAATACCTGTTTCTGTCTTTTCTCTTTAGTACTGGAGACTGAACCCAGAGCCTTTGCACTGAGCTACATCCCCAGGCCTTTCATTCTTTTCTGTTTTGAGACAGGGCCTCACGAAGTCGCTCAGGCTGGGCTGGAACTTGCAGTCTTTCTGTGTGAGCTTCCCAGGTGCTGGGATTACAGACGTACGCCCCCAGCCCAGCTAAAACATGTTTATTCCTGCCCATTGACGACAGTGTTGTACTTCTTGGTCCATGGGTATTTTCCACAGCATCACCAAAGTGGTGGCACAGTGGCAGTGTAACTTGTGAGGCTAAGCGTCTACATCTGGAAGTGTGGTATTTTTGAGGATTTCCTTAAATATTTTCCTTCAGCATTTTTGCTGCCTTAACTACTTTTTTTTTTCTAATTCTTGAACTACTAGGTTGTAAATTTCTGGAGATAATAAATATTGTTTCACCAGATCACAGCAGCCGTGCAGCAGTGTGTTCAATATTTGGAACTGTGCGAGACCATGAGAGCTGATGAGATTTTGGGACATTCGAGGCATTGTGGTAAGGATTATTTGCTTTATTACATATCTTTAAAAGTGGTTAATTTTATTAATAAAAATAGCTCAGAAACTGTTTATTTTTATTTTTTGTGTTTTTATTTTTCTTTGAGACAGGCTGCAAGCTGGCCTTGAATTCACTGTATATCCCAGGCTGGTCTTGAATTTGTGGCGATGCTCCTGCCTCAGCCTCTCAAGTGCTGGGACTACAGGCATACACTACCATGCCTGGCAGAAATTATTTATTTTTTAGTAGTTAGGAGAACAGTAAATTAGATCACTTTTCCAATGATGTAAAATAAAGTACTTTTTATAGATTTAAAAGGTACACCATCACCACAGCTTTTTACCCCAGGACCACCTTGGCATTAGTGATCAGTGCTGCCAGGCGTGGCCAGACCTGCAGGCCTGTCCCCGCAGGCACCGGTGCCCTCCAGCGGGGTGAAAAGTCGCCCCCCACGCAGTCTGCCCTGTTGCACGCGCGCTTCCTCCCTCTGTTCGCTGCTTACTGACCACGGGAGCTCCTGCTCACCCCTCCTGCCAGGCCGTTCGCTGTGGTCCTTCTGTCCTCCTGCTCGGTCTGCAATTGCTGATGCCTGTGGTTGCCTTACTGCAAAAGAGTGAAATGTACTCTCTATGTTCAAGCTTATTCCACCCTTCTCTCCCTCTTTTGCTTACTTCTCACAATTCGGGAACCTGGTTCTTTTAGGGCTCTGTTACTTTCATAGTGTTTTTCCAAACAAGGTATTTTGAAAGCGTGAGGGTGTCTCATAAAATACTTCATCCCTGGGTCCTTTCTGGGCCTGCCTGGGAATGGTCAGAGACCCATAACGAAGGAGCATCAGAAGCGGTGACCGCAGTGGAGGAGGAAGAGGCGCAGAGCCCGGGGCTTGGTGACCAGGGAGGAAAGGGGCTCTGCGCTGCATGCAGCCGTGGGTGCCTGGACTGCTGTTGGAGTGCGTATGTGTGTGTGTGTGCGGGTTCTGACCCAGCCACCAGGGAGTGGTGTCCTTGCTGCCTCACCACGGCTCCTGCCCGCTGCTGCCCGAGAGGAGCTCTGGTCGGCGGACCTCAGCGGCGTGCTTGCCTGTCCACCGGGCCTGCCGCCTCCTGTGCTGACACAGGGCACCTGTCTTCCCGTGCTGGCACCCTGGGGAGGCTCCTGTGCGGCCGCCCGTTGCCCCAGCCCTGGCCCTGCGCCGCCCCGACCTGGCCCTGCAGTCCTGCCGTCCCCTGGGGCCGCTCTCCCGTCCTTGTCTCGCAAGGGTCCCTCCTCTTCTCGTTGCGCTGATTGCTTCCTCCCCTTCTTGCAAGCACACCTCTCCCCTCCTTGGCGTGTGCTCCTGGCTTTTTTCTACTCCTGATGCCAGGAGGCCCAGTCGTGGTTCTGGTTCCTAGCACGGTATGCCTTTACTTGTAAACACTGACTGAGTTATTCAAGACTAATCCCTTTCCTGAATCCAGACCCACACACTTCGTCTTACTCAGTGAGGCTGCCTGGAAGTCACCATATCATGGCCTGGAACCGGTTTCTTCCCGTCCTCGACCTTCATTCTTCACCCGTATACTCAAGCAGAAGGCGTTACCGTACCCCGAGACAGCCAAGTTAGGGGTCGGGCTGGTCCTGCTCATTCTCTCACTTTCCACCTGCAGACCTGGCCAGGACACACGAATCTCATTTTGTTAAACAGTATTTTTTTGTTTAAAGAGGATAAAACCAAGGAAAATAAAACAGAACAAAACCAGTATAAGTGATACAGGACTTCAAGACCTAAAGAAACCAACAGTGGTTACCATAATGCCTTTTGTTGTCTTCAAAATAGCTGCAGATACCTTTGGACATAGTAAAAATCAAACAGAATGAATAGAATAGAAACAATACAAACAAAACAATGAATGCAATAAAGGACTTCAAAACAAGCCAATAGTAAATCCAAAATAGCTACCATAATATATCTTGTAATCTTTTGAATAGCTGCTCATGCCATCAGATTTAACATAATCAAACAAAACAAAAGAATAAAACCCAGCCCAACAAAACAATGAAAATGATATGATTTCCCTACCGGGATCATCTACTGAGGCTTGGTTCTCTCCCCTCAACTGTCCACGAATGGCGCTGACTCACGGAGAGAGGCTTGGTGTGGCCATCCCCACTCAGGCAGCAACCGGCGCAAGGCGCTGGTTTCCAGGCGGGGATCACCTCCTGGTGAGGGTGAGGCCTGGTTCTCTTCCTGTTACACAGTATTTTTGTGTCTCCCACTTTTTGATTCTTTTCGTTAATGCTTTTGCTTGTAATTTTCTTAATGGGGTTTCTTGTTCGAGGTCTGTCTAGTGCCTGTTTTATACGAAATCCTGATGGGGGGCGTGAGTGGACAGAGATATCCTGGAAGCTGTCTGTGTAGCAGAGCTTCTAATTTCCTTTGCAAACACTGGAGATGTGATCACAGTGCAGATCCAGGTCCCAGCTGCGGTGCTTGGGATCTGGAGTATTTCACATTGGGGTTTTGGGGATTTGTGGGTTATATGCATGGATTTGCCTACACTAGCTTTTAATTGGAAACATGAAGCACTGCATCTTCTGTTGACTTCCTTTCTCTACTTCTGAAGACCCTCTTTGTTGAGAGATGGTAACCAACGATCTTACCCTGTTTTTGAATGAACACTGGGTACATATACCTTTTTGACTTTTGCCAATTTTGTGATTGGTTTTCTTCAGATTTAGTGTAAGAGGTCTTAGGAGATAATAAAGAAAATGAATAATTTTTAACAGTTTACACCATCAGTGCCTCCATCATAGACTACAGCCTCCTTTGAGGTCCAGCAGGGCGTGGAGGCAGCTGGTGAAACACAGCAGTAATCAGTGCTCTCATTTGCTTTCTCTTAGGGGACAAACAGAAAGCGCTCTACTACTCAGGACAAGAAGTACAATATGTATATTTTATTCACTCGCTGTGCCTTTTAGGAAGACTGCTGATCTATACACAAGGCAGAAAACTATTCCCTGTAAAGCTGAAGAACAGAAAAGGTGAGTGTGAATAGGGAAATGAGTGTGAGAATTATTGGCACTTGGAAACTGGACGTGGTCTCTTCTGGGGTGCTTGGCTACGTATGGTTCAGCTTTGCAAAGGATTGATTGTTTTCAGTATGTACTTCTTTCTCCATGGATAGGTTTTTCTGTTCTCTCTCTCTCTCTTTTTTTTTTTATTTCAAAGGGTATATAACAGAATAAAACCAATCAAAGCAAACCAGTGTAAGAGATACAGGACTTCAAAACATGAAATCAATAGTAGTTACCATGATGCCTTTTGATGTCTTCAGAATAGCTGCAGATAACTTTGGACATAGTAAAAATCAAACAGAACAGAATAGTATAGAAACAATACAAACAAAACAATGAATGCAATAAAGGACTTCAAAATGAGCCAGTAGTAAATCCAAAATTGCTACCATAATATATTTTGCTATCCTTGAAATAGCTTCTCCTGCCATGAGATTTAACATAATCAAACAAAACAAAAGAGAGTAAAACCCAACCCAACAAAACAATGGAAATGGTATAGAACTTCAAAACAGGACAACAGGGAATCAACAATGGCTGCAGCCCTCAGAAGGAAACCCCCCTAGTTGGCACACTGCTTAGTGATATCCTCTGAACCTGTGATCAGACCACTGGCCCTAGACCTGCAAGGTCAGTGAAACACCAAAGCACTATAGGCATCCAATTCTGTTTCACCTCGATAGCTATTATCAGAGCCTATGTTTCTCTGGACAAGCCAGTCACTTATGGGTAGGGTGGGGGGATTGGTACTTCTTGTTTGCCAGCCCGTGCACTGGAAGGGGCTGGGGTCTGGCTGTTCCCAGTCCTGTGGTGGCCCGAGCACAGCACCGGTTCCCAGACTGGGCTTGTTTGGTGCTATGGCCATTGTTCTTTCTAACCCCGGTCTGCAAATGGTTTGTCTGTTCTCCTCACACTTAACGCTTTTATTTCTCCCCACTTTTCAAAGTGCTGGCCATACTGACCATCAGCCCTGGGTATAAGCCTGGAAGAACTCGCTGATGTTGGGGCCATGCTGCAGGTTCCTTGTGGTCTTTTGGCCACACCACTCACCATGTCTTCAGTTTTGATCCATACAAGGGGACAGTCGGATCAGGGATGCTGGGCACAGAGACGTTTGTGGTCGTGGAGGATACTGTTTATAAGTAGCACGGTCTCTATCATTTGATTTTTTACTGCTTTAGTTTTACCCTGTTTCATTTAATTTTTACCAAACTTTAACACTTGATGTTGCTCAATCCTACTTATTTCTCTTAAAACTTGAATCTGTACTGGGATTAAATTCCAGCGCACAGAAAGCTTTGTTGGTAAATGCCCACTCCTGCTTGTGCCGGCTGCCTGCGCTACTTAGTGCTCCAGCCACAGCCTGGCCGTCTGTGATAGACATGGAATGGCCGCAAAGCCTGAGGTGTTTACTGTCTCCTGCTTTCAGGGAAGGTTCACTGACCTGTCTCTTTAGTGCTGTGTAAGGAAGTTAGCTGGACTAGGAAATTAAGCTGAGAACTTTGCTCCTAATCAGACACTTGCAAAACAGCCACAATCAGATTGGACATCTTCCACTGCAGGCTGACAGTGACAGGCACCCACCTCACCATCACACAGCGCTGTGCGTGGCTGCCCTGCTGTCCTTCAATACACGGTGTCCCATTTGCTGTGGCGTCATCTGTCTGGGGTTAGCACTCTTCTCACTGACTCATAGGAGCCGTAGTGCAGTCTCATGGCAGAATGGAACATGTTTCAGTTTTCTGAGTTGCGAGTGAAGGCTAGGAATTAATTTTCTGCCTTCTTTTTTTCTTTGCAAAGACTCAGTGTCCCTTACGGACCTGCTGGTTCTGTTTACTCAACTCATCTACTATTCACCGAGTCGTCCAAAGACAACACTAGATGTCTACTCAGGTAATGCTGTTTTTATTTTAAATGGAGAAATTAAAAACACTCAAAATATTTAAGAATCCAGTTGTCTAGATGCTTTGAATGCCTGACCTACTTTGGTAAATAATTTTATTAAAATTCAGTATCTCATAAGAAACTATATTGGGCCTGAAGTAAGCCGTGACATTTGATTTTGTTCACTGATATTTTAAGATGTCTCCAGCCCACTTTTTAAATTTAGACTCAGTTTCACTGAGACCATTAATGTTATTCTTTATTAAAGATCAAGGTGTTCTTGAGAAGTGATCTTGGGGGAAGACTGGCTGGTGGATGTTAATGTCTTCTCCTGGCAGTTTCTGTCCTTTATATTTTCCTGGATGTTTTGATCAGATTTCCCATTTTGGCTCACGTCCAAGACTTCCATCTTTACTCACATTCAAGAATAAAGGAAAAGAAATGTTCATTGTTTTCTATAAGATGCCTTTTAGTTTTATGCCTATTGAGTGGTTCATAAAAATGTATTAAAATATTAACATTTAGAAGTTACACTTTTTTTTTTGAATATCAGTATTTTTCCAAAGTAAAAGACTTATTATCGAAACATCCCAGCTTGTCACCTAGAATCAGGAAGAGCCCTGGAGATGCTGGCACAAACTCTGAGGAAAGCTCAAGCAAATCAAACAAAAAATGGTTTGGACTCCTAGTATTGCTATCAAGTACATGTCAACTAGTGGGTTTTATCTATGCAATAATAGTCTTTCAATTTTAACAGTGGTCATTTTTTTGTCTTGACAGTGTTTTGCATGTATGGCATACTAGTATAAGGCTCCTGTTATATGCTTCTAAGCTATCTTTTATGAAAAAATGATCCTTTCTTTGTTATAATTGCTCGTTCGTGTTTTGCTTTGCAGCTGGTGGACTGTTAGTCTCACCTCTCTGCCTGCAGGGCCGAGCAAGGTGTCTAAGCAGTAGGCACTCAGTAGTAGATGATGGGAGGAAGGAATGAATGGCCACGTGGTCGTCTGTAGTACCTCTCTGTGCAAAGAGGGTTTCTTATCAAAAGCTGGTTGAAAAATTATTGGCTTTTTCCTTTTCCATTGTCTTTTGTCAGGTGTTGGAGTATGGACTGTACTGACATACTGAACTTTCTTAGTTCTGGTGTTGCATCTGGCTAGCCCAGTCTTACTGTAAAGGATATTAAGTCCAAATATCTGAAAATACATTAATTTATAAAATTAAAAATTGTATTTCTTGTGACTATTCTAACCATGTGACATTTATATTTATTATGTTTTTTCATTCATCTTTTAAAAGAAAATCTTATAAATGCATCTTGCTTTTTTGTGGTAACATGAGAAGTATATTAACTTCATGAAATTTTGTGACAGTTTCCATTTTCCTCTGTCCTCTTTTTTTGCTAATAGTTGCTAAAGACTCACTTAGGTTTCTCCTGGGCTCCACAGCTGAATACATTGCTGTGTAGAAGAGAACTCATGTAGACACAAGTGGAGCATTTTCTCGGAGGAGGAAATGGGTTTGCTTCAAACCATGTATTTCTTATCAAGCAGTATTGTAATAGCAAACTGCAGAAGGTCTTGTGTTCTTGTCATGTAGCATTGATATTTTGGCCATTTACTTATGAACTTGCAGGCAGATTAAGTGGAGATTGTGAGAGTCTGGCTGTCCTGTTGTGGTGCATCATCCTTTGCGCACTGAGCTGGGTGATTTTTGCACCGATGATTGACCTTTGGTGTTGAGCTTTATGGAGCAACAATAGCTAATATATAATTAAAAATAGTAACAAGTGTTTAGTGTTTTAAATTTTGACTTTTCAAAATACTTTGTGTTCCTCAGAGGACTATTCCCCTGCCAGCATGGTGATGGAAAT
The DNA here is from genome assembly GCA_004363535.1 of Dasyprocta punctata. Taxonomy (NCBI): domain Eukaryota; kingdom Metazoa; phylum Chordata; class Mammalia; order Rodentia; family Dasyproctidae; genus Dasyprocta; species Dasyprocta punctata. The sequence continues at coordinate 45,989 of RJWM01003939.1, forward strand.
TCTGCAGATGCTCTGTGATCAGAAAGAATGTGCCATCGAATGCTTATACAACAGGGCTGTGGTCGGCACACTGCTGCAGCCAATTCACAATCTGATGAGAGGGACCGAGGTTGGTATTGTTTGTGGAGAAGAACTGGATGTTTGTGAATATTCAGTGGGACTTATTCTTGATATATTTGAAATATCTCCCTACACTGTCTTTCCAAACATGAAACTACTTTGTGCTGATATTGATTTTTATTTGTTGAATCATAGTTTATGCTGGTGGTTAATTTCTCAGTTATGACTAGGTGAGGTGTTCCGTACAACAGCTTAATTTTTTCCCATCAGGCTTAGATCTGCTGATGTGAAGCACTTAGAGAGTTATTCTATTAAGAGGCCATTTGTCTTGCAAATTGTCTTAGTTAGTTTTCTCTCGTTGCTGAGACAAAACACCTGATGCCCAAAATTAGGGAAGGAAGAGTTTATTTCTTACAGTTCTTGGGGGTTTCAGTCCATACTTAGTTGGTTCAAAGGCAGTGTTACATGGTGGGGCAGCCGTTCATGGCAGCCACCAAACAGCAAGGTAAACTGGCAAGAGAGAGTGAGAGGAAGGCCCACCTTCCTTACTCTGTATGTCAGTTCCACCCCTGGGCAGGTGCAACACTCACATCACCAATTCCAGCACTAGACACCAAACCAATCACAAACGCCAGACTCAGCCCCGCTCATGCCACAATTACATGAGACTTTGGGGGGACACAGGATCAAAGCCATACACAAATGTAGTTAAGTCTTGTGAATCCTTTTTTTTATTTGTTTTAATTGCAGTTTCATAGTTTTTGGAAGTACAGTTATTTTCCCTAACAGCCAGTGCATTTTACAGGAAGAACTAGTACTACCTCAGAAAAAGAACCAGTGCATGTTTCGGTCAGAACATGTGTGTGTCTCTCACAGACTGTGCCATGTCCTCTGCACTCCTGCAGTGGATTGGTGCTCCCAGGTGGCAGCAAGGGGCTTGCTCAAGGGGACTTCGATCAGGGGCAGGGGGTGCCGAGATGGTGTTGTTGCTGGTCCTGCTGTCTGTCCAGTGTGTCCCCCTGTCCCTGTGACTTCAGCTGTGGGCTGAGACTCTCGAGCACCCCAGCAGTCTGAGGTTCCTGCCTCTTCAAGCCTGCTCTACAGTGCTTCTTGCAGTTCCATCGCCCTCTGACAGCCACGCTGCGCTGTGGTCACGTGCGTTCCTGCTGGTTGCTTGCTGGGTAAATTTCAACTTGGCGTTTACCAGGTTTTGTGTGCTTTTGTCCCGTTTTGTTTCCTCTCTGTCCCAGTTACAGCAGCACAGGTGCCTTTGCTAAATGAGGTCATTGTGTCTCCTTGTGTTGCATACATCCCTCTGACCCTGGAGGGTCCTAAACTTGGTGCACATGAAAATTCTTCTCTTTAGGACAGGGCTTCTCCCCAAACAGCTTTCCCAGTTCCCCTTGCACAGTGAGGTGTTGCTTTCCCTGAATTTCCGCATAAAGTGCTTCTGTAATTGTACTGCATTCAGATTTATTCCCAAGGGAAAGACTAGTCCTGTGGCACACAACAGACACTGTATCACTACTGTGTGCTGGATGCTTCAGACAGAGAACTGCGTGAGAGCTAGAGGACAGGTGGGCTGGCAAAAAAGAATGCTTAAGATGAGGAGCAGAACCTTGCAGTATGGTGCATGTGTTCCTATGAGAGAATGTGCACATATTCTCAGGCGTGTGTATGCACACTCCAGTGAGGAAAGAAAAGAAGTTTAGATAGAAAAGTTATTTTAGAAAGATGCTCTGAGCATGAAAAATAATAGATCATCTATAATCGGGTGGATATATATATATATACACACATATATATATTTTAGGCGAATACATCTGACTCGTGTTAAGCTAACTGAACACATTTATTAAAGTGTGTGAGTTGCACTTTTTTATTTTAAAGAGGATAAACAGAATAAAACCAATCAAAATAAACCAGTATAAGATACAGGACTTTAAAACATTATGAAATCAACAATAGTTACTATAACGCCTTTCGATGTCTTTAAAATAGCTGCAGATAACTTTGGACATAGTAAAAATCAAACAGAACAGAATAGAATAGAAACAGTAAAAACGAAACAATGAATGCAAAAAGGATTTCAAAACAAGCCAATAGCAAATCCAAAATTGCTACCATAATATATCTTGCTATCCTTGAAATAGCTTTTCCTGCCATCAGATCTAACATAATCAAACAAAACAAAAGAGAATAAAACCCAACCTAACAAAACAATGGAAATGGTATAGGACCTCAAAATAAGACCATAGGGAATCAACAATGGTTGCAACCCTCAGAAGGAGACCCCCCCTCCCCCAGATGCCACACTGCTTAGTGATATCCTCTAAGCCTATGATCAGACCACTGGCCCTAGACCTGCAATGTTAGTGAAACACGAAAGCACCACAGGCATCCAATTCTATTTCACCTCGATAGCTATCGTCAGAGCCTGTGTTTCTCCAGATAAGCCGGTCACTTATGGGTAGGATGGGGGGATTGGTACTTTTTGCTTTCCAGACTGTGCGCTGGAAGGGGCTGGTGTCTGGTTGTTCCCAGTCCTGTGGTGGCCTGAGCATGGCGCCGGTTCCCAGACCGGGCTTGTTTGGTGCTGCAACCATGGTCTAATCCCCTCTTCCCAGTCCACGAATGGTGCTGACTCAGGGGGATAGGCTTGGGTCTAGCCGTTCCCAGTCCAGCAGTGGCCTACGCATGGTGCTGGTTCCTTACTGGGGTGCATTCTTGTTTTTGTTGGTTTGTTTTGTTTTTGAGACAAGGTCTTATTGTGTAGCCCAGGCTGCTCAATAAATCCTTTTGGTCTAAAAACCTTTTAAACTCCAATGCCTTTGGTCTAAAAACCTTTTAAACTACCACTTAACTCATGTAAGTGTGTGACTTTTGCAATTTATCAAACCCCTTTACTTAGCCAGGCAAGTAAGGATGACCTGCCATTTCCAAACGCTGAATGTACCCAACAATAATTGTGTGATTTACCTGCCTCAGCCTCCTCAGTGCTGGGATACAGGTGTGAGCCACCACACCTGGCTACATGCACTCTTAATTTAGGACAGCAGATGTGTGCATTGGCATCAAAGATGGGGAAATAGGCAGACCCCAGAAGAAGCAGGAATTAGGTGGGTGGGATCCAGCATTAATGTGGTTCTTTAGGTTTCAAAGTTTGTTCTGCGCTGTGTTGCTATATATTAGCAAAAGTGTGCTGATTCTCCCACTTATACTCAAAGGCCAGGAACATGACTGATGCAGCTCTGGCTTTGGCCACTGTGCACTGCTGTCCCCAGTGTGGTGCGCGCCCCGGGCCCAGGCATGCATGTGAGGGGGCGGTGCCTGTAGACCAGATGGTGCTGTGCTACACGCCGTGAATGTTAGGATTGCTCTGGATCAGCAAGAACCCAGTGGGCTGGAAGCACAGGGTGAAGTGGAGATGGAAGGGGGCGTCGCGTTTCGTAAGTAGAAATATATATAAAACAGGAGCAGCAACTCTCAACACGTACCTTGAGTGGGAAACCTGAGTTTATCGATCCCATTTTCTGGTAAAAAGATCATAATTTAAGACATTAGTTCATAGTCAAAGAAATTATTGCTGTGGTGGTAACTTCATTAGACCGCATAGTGTCCTGGGTACAGCATCGAAGGTCACGATTTGTCTTGTCACTGGTTTTATGCGCAGGCTCCTCCAGATTGCTCTGAAACAGCCTTAATCCACACAGCCGATATCCTGGGGAGAGTTGCTGCTGTCGAAGAAGGCCTTGCTTTCCTTCTGCATGGAGAAAACATGAACTCTCCCAAAGAGGAAAGGTGCGTGCCTTAAATCTGGATGAGCATTTCAGCTGTGATAGGTTTCTAGGCCACCACTCAGCCCGTGTGAAAGGATTCTCTTTAGTAGGATCGTGTTTCAAAGTAAGAATGGGAGCGTTCGCTCCAGATGGGATAGTTCCCCCTTTCTCGATATCTGCTCTCTGTGACTCTGGCACACTTTGCAAGTCACACAGCACTGATTCAAATCAAACCAAGTAGAGATGCGCAAGGGAACACTAATTTCCCCTCTTTCTTCTCTGCTCACTGAGTTCTGGCTTCCTGCTTAACCCGTGGTGCCCTTTTGATGTTCAGGCTCCTACGCTGCTGCTTCTAATGCTGTGATGCATTGGAAAAACTTGCATGTTTATCTCCTTTTTTGCAACAATGGCATCATATTTTGTACACTGCCCTGAAATTTGATTGTTTTACATGTAACTGGGTATTTTCCAGATGAGTACAGACAGTAACGTTTTTAAATAACTGCATTATACTTTTCTGTTTGGCATTACCATAATCTATTCCATCAAACATTTCCTGTATTAATGAACACCAGGCTCTGTTTAGGATTTTGCCTCCCTAAATAACATTTCAATAAATGTTCTCTGTTTTCTTGAGCTTGTTGCTATGATGGATTTTATTAATTGACATTTCCCTGTTGAACCAGCCTGGAATGAATACTGCTTGGTTGTAGTGAATAATTCCTGTTACGTATGTTGGCTTTGAGAATTTTTTGCCATGTTTCTGGGAGGTAGTAGTCTCTTGTTTTTGTTATATTTTTGGCAGGCTATGGTATTATTGGAATGCTAGTGTTCTAAATTATTCCTTCTGCTTCTATTTGTAGAAGAGATTACTGAACATTGATACAGTTTCTTCCTTAAATATTTGATAAAATTCACCAGTGAGTCACTTTGAGCTTTGCATTTTCTGTTTCTGTTAATTATAGTACCAATTTCTTTGGTAAGGTCTGTTCAGATTGTTTGCTCTTTTATGAGTGTGGGCAGATTGTGCCATTCAGGGAATTTACTCATTTATTTATATTATCAGATTTGTGGCATAGAGTTGTGGATGATACTCCCTTACTGTCTTTTAAGGCCAATAGAATCACTAGTGATGGCCTTTCTTTCATTTCTGGTATTAGTACTTTTTGTGCTCTATTTTTGTTTTTTAGTGAACTTGCCTCTTACTTTGCTTTTTTTTATTTAGGGTTGCTTTCGCTTCTCTGAGTCTTCTTTGTTTCTATCTGAATTTTACAATTATTTTTGCTAGTTCTGTGAAGAATGCCATTGTAGTTTTAATGGAAATTTCATTCCACGTATAGGTAATGTTTGGTAACATGGGCATTGAGTCATGTGCGCGGAAGATCGTTCCATATCCTAGTGTCTTCAGTTTTCTTCTTCAGTTTTCTGTAATTTTCATTGTGTAGCTCTTTCATGTCCTTAGGTTGATTCCTAGTTTTAAAAAATTTATTGTGAATGGAGTTGTTTTCCTCATTTCTCAGCTGGTTCCTTATTGGTCTGTAAAAACAGTACTGATCTTTTAATGTTGATTTTTATGTCCTGCCACTGAATTTGTTTATCAGCTCTAAAAGTCTTATGGAGCCTTTGGGTCTCCTAAGTACAGAATCCTAGCAGCTTCAAAGAAGAGTAATTTGACTTATTTCTTTTCTACGGTGGTGCTTTAGTTAATGAATTCAGTTTGTTTCACGCGTTTTGGGAAGATGGCTGTGCTTGTGTTTGTGTGGGGAAGATGGCTCTGATCGTATTTGTCATCTAAGGTGGAGTTTGCAAATGGAAGGCAAATTTTCTTGAAAACTTTTGTTTACAAACAGAAGTGTTTGTGAACCAAGGCTGTATTTACTGTATTTCTATCCTTTTTATATCTCTCTTGCCTGATTGCTGTAGCTAAAATTCCATGCACTGTAATGAATAGCAGTAGTGAGATTGGTCTTCCTGATTTTGTGTGTTTCTTTTATATAGACCTTACTATTTTTAACTGTATTCTTCATTACGTAGTTTCTTCAAACTATTAACATGAAAGGATGTTAAATTTTGTTGACAACTTTTTCTTTGTCAGTTGAGATGGTCATGTGATTTTTTCTTTTCTTTGGTTCTTGTGTCTATTGATGTGGTGTGTTGTTGACTTGCATATGTTGAAACATCCTTGCATCCCTCATATTCCATATCAACTTTTAATGTGCTGTTGAATCAGGTTTTCACGTATTTTATTAAGGATTTTGCATGTATTTTCTTCAAGGACATTAGTCTATAGTCTCTCTGTCTCTCTGTCTCTCTCTTGTATCCTTGTCTGGTTTTGGTATTAAAGTGATGTTGGTCTCATAGAATTAGTTTGGAAACATTTCTTTCTTCCTCTTTCATAAAACAGTGTGGGGAAGGTGCTGTTAGTTCTTCTTTAATGATCTGGCATTACATGTCTTCAGCAGTGAGGACATCTTGTCTTGAGCTTTTCATTGTTGGAAGATTTTTTTTTATTACTATTTCAATCTCATTGCTGTTGCTCTGTGTAGATTTTTTGTTTGTTTGTTTGTTTAATGTCCCTTGGTTCAATTGTAGTAGACCAGATGTGTTTTCAAAATAGCTCCTTAGTAATCTCTGGGTTTCAGAGATGTCTGTTGTAGCATCACCTTTTTCATTTCTAATTGTATTGATTTGAGTTTTCTTTCTCTTCCTTTTGGTTAGTTTGGCTAAGGAATTAACAATCTTGTCTACCAAAAGAACCAACTCCTTGTTTCATTGATCCTGTATATTATTCTTTTAGTCTCTATCTCATTAACTTGGGCTGTTATCTTTATTATTTCTTTCTGTTCAGTTTGATTTTGGTTTGTTGTTATTTTTTTAAGATCATGAGATACATCATTAGGTTTTTCACTTGAGATCTCTCTGATGTTTTGATGTAGGCACTTAGACCTATAAATTTCCCTTTCAGAATAGCCTTTGCTCTATCCCAGACTTCTAGTATTTTGTATTTCCATTTTAATTTGATTCTAGGGATTTAAAAAAAAATTTCCCTTCAGATTTTTTAAATTATGTACTAATCAGTCAAAAATAAGTTTTTCAATCTCCATATGTTTGTATAGTTTTGTAGCTTCTCTAGCTGTTGATCTGTAGTTTCATTCCATTTTAATGTAGCAAAATGCATGACATAATTTTTTTTTATTTTTAAGCCTTGCTCTGTAACCTATAATCTGATGTATTTTGGAATGTTTGGTGAGCTGCTGAGAATAACATATATTCTGTGGTTTTTGGGTGGAATGTTCTGTAGACTTTTGTTTAAGTCCATTGGATCTATGGGCTAGCTTAATTCTGATGGTTCTTTTTGTTTGTTTGGATGACATCTGTTGATTAAAATAGGTATTGAAGTTTTCCACTATCAATGTATTGGTCGCTATGTGTTCATTTATTTATTTATTTTTTCAAATTCATTTTATTCAAAGAAAAAATATATGAGTATAATAATTCCTTGACTCTTGAAGGTGGACAAAGGGTGCATGGATATTCAGCACCCTCTTCATCTGACCACCTAATACTTATTTAAAAAGAATAAAATTAGAAAAATAATTGTCTTAGTTACTTTTCCATCATTGCTGGGACAAAATACCTGAAACTCAAAATCAAGGAAGGAAAGGTTTATTTAGCTCACACTTTGTGGAAGTTTCAGTCCATAATCATCTGGCTCCAAGGCAGGGCAGCATGGCACCAGGGCAACACTTCAAGGTGGTGGAAGAGCAAAAGCAGCCAGAGCAAAAGGGAGCAGAGCAAGTTTCTTTTCCTCCCTTATATTGTAAGCAGGCTGTCGTGCCCTGGGGTGGGTTAGCACTCACACCACCTCTGTGCCCTCCTTTTGCAAAGTGTGAGGATGTTTACAAAGTGAGAACCCTGGCTCCCTGCTGAGTCTCTTAGCTAAACTTCTAAACTTCTCAAGCTGACAGTAGGTATCAACCATTATAGTAATTAAAAGTGTGTACTCGAGAACTAGAGGCTGTTGGTCATCCTGCTTCATTCTGCCTCCTGTGAGCTGTATAATGCTCTATGATTACTTGCATTACCTATGTTTCTTTATCTGTAAAAACCTGGATAACCTACTTCTCTCCTAGGATTATAATGAGAGTTAAGTAAATACATTTAACATACTTACAATGGTGGTAGCACATGGAAGCGTTTTAGTCTATTGTGTGTCTGCTGCTCCTAGGAAAGGTGTCTCAGCCTTTGAGACTGGCGGAGCCGAGTCTTAAACATGTCTTGGGAAGTGTGTTTACACTGTGAAAGATGAAGAATTCGGGATCCTGTTTCCACTCTGCAGTCAAGAATTACATATGGCCCTGGCTGTGTGGTATCTGTGGCCATGGACGTGCATGTGGTGCTGTGTCCTTCTCCCTGTCAGTGTTCTTCCCCGCATCCCACTGCAGCTGCTCCCAGCCGGACACCGGAGCACTGCCTGGTCTGCAGTGGAACCCAGTGGATGGGGCTTTACAGCCTGGCCTTTCGGTGATGCTTCATAAAGTCGGGATTGTATGACCTTGGTATCATCTTTTAGTCCCCCAGGTCTTGTTATCGCCCAGTTTACAAAGAAACTTCTGGATGAGGAGATTTCTGCCTTTCCTGGATCGGCATTGTGGCCTGAGGTGCAGGGTGCTTTCGTGTCTGTGTGCTGCCAGCTGTATGGCACCTGCGAAGGGCTGCAGGCGCTGCTTCCTTACGGTTTGCATGAGGCTATCGCACAGGTGTGGAGGAAGGTGAGTGCTGGCGAGCCTCCTCACCCCTCCCCGCAGAGCTTTATCTCAGATGCAGAGCTTTATCGCAGATGCAGAGCTTTATCTCAGATGCAGCGCGCTCTGTGGATGCGGTTTCTCTGGGGTAGGTACGTCTTCAGTGTCAGCCAGCACCTGCGCTCTCCGCCCAGGTCCGAGCTTGTGCTGGCGCACAGAGGCTTGGGCCTCAGAGGCTTTAGGGAACTTCTGTTGGCACAAACGCACAGTCCTCTTTGGGAGAGATTTCTGAGCAAGTTTCAGAGAAAGCTGGCTCCATCATGGATATTGGAGATCATAGTGTAGCCAAGACAGTGGCTGGTGTCTCCCGGTCACTAGGTCTTCTGACCTCATTTTATGCTGTTCATCTGTGAAATACTTTGTGAGAGAACTTGGTTTTAAAGTAGCAATTTTGACTTTAATGACTTTGTTAAAAAATACAAATGCAGCAAAAAGGTCTAATGATCTGTGCTATCAGTAAGAAAAGTAACGTAGTTATCGGTTGTCTTCTAGACAAGTTTGCCATCAGAAAGAATCCCTGCACCAGTGCTGGGCTCTCATTCTGTTTCCTCAGTGAGCCAGGGACCCCAAAACACGTAAGTATATTGGTCAAGTCATGTGCTTATCACATTTGCTGAAATAATTTTAAAATAATCAAAATGTAATAAAATACTATGGCAAAAACATTTTATAGGAAGTCAGTCTATGTATATGGGTTCCAGGAAAACTACAATTCACAGGATCTTTAGAGATTGTGTGATACTTATCACCTTTAAGACAACGTGGCAATATTTATTGTACTTACTCTGTCATGTTTTTACACTTTGGGTTAGGAACTTTGACATATTATAGTGTTTCCAGAACATTTGTTGAATTAGTACATACTAAAATGAAAAGGAAACCAGAATCCTTTTCATTCATGCATACATTTTCCACTTATTCAGTTATTTGACCAAGTATTCTGCTAAGTTCTGAGGATACATATGGGCCTCAGGGAGTACATTTTGTGGTGTGGAATGTAAATCAGTAAATGAAGCACGACCGTTTAGTCTGCTAAATGCCTGGGGTGGGTCTGGGAGACTCAGCTGTGCAGGCTGCAGAGGAGTGGGAGCTTTGCCGTGGACCCTGCCCGGGGCCTGGGGCAGGAGAACACAGCAGCCTGGGGCCTCAAGGGCTGAACAGTTCAGAGCATCTTCCTGACGTTTAAAGGAGAATTACAAATGTAGTAGCAGAAAAGATACACTAAATCAGGGCAACACTTATTTTCCAGAATTATATGTGCTCTTTCCCATAGTGATACAGCTTGCCAGTTTTTTTTTTTGTTGTTGTTGCCTGTGTTTTATTTGAGAGGAAACGTAGAGTTTTTACAAAGTGATTTTGTTTTCTTTAACAACTGATGTCTTAGATTTCTGTTTGTATTTGAGTGATGTTTCATTGTATTTTTTTAATGTAACCATTTCATTTTTTTTTTTTTTCTTGGCACCAGGGATCAAACTCATGGCCTCACGCCTGCCAGACAGGCACTTAAGCCACTGAGCCAGACTCTCAGCCCTAGTTTTTTTGAGGCAGGGTCACACTGTGTAGCTCAGGCCGGTCTTGCGCTCACATTGTAGCCCAAGCAGCCCTCGAACTTACAATGCTCCTCCTACCTCAGCCTCCCGAGTGCTGGAATTTTCATTGTATTTTTTAAAAAATATTTTATTTTAAGAGGATGAAACCAGGGAAAATAAAACAGAATAAAACCAATCAAAACAAACCAGTGTAAGTGATACAGGACTTCAAAACATTACAAAATCAACAATAGTTACAATGCCTTTTGTTATCTTCAAAATAGCTGCAGATACCTTTCGGACATAGTAAAAATCAAACAGAACAGAATAGAATAGAAACAGTAAAAACAAAACAAAGAATGCAATAAAGGACTTCAAAACAAGCCAATAGTAAATCCAAAATGGCTACCGTAATATATCTTGCTATCTTTGAAATAGCTGCTCATGAAGCCGGGCATGGTGGCACATGCCTTTAATCCCAGCATTCTGGAGGCTGAGGTAGGTGGAGCATTGTGAGTTCAAGGCTGGCTTGGGCTACATAGTACGACATTGCCTCAAAAAACTAGGGCCGGAAGTTTGGCTCAGTGGTTTAAGTGCCTGTCTGGCAGACATGAGGCTATGAGTTTGATCCCTGGTGCCACAAAACAAACAAACAAAACAAAACAAAACAAAGCCAAAAAAAAAATAGCTGCTTATGCCATCAGATTTAACATAATCAAACAAAAAAAAGAGAATAAAACCCAACCCAACAGAACAATGGAAACGATATAGAACTTCAAGACAATAGGGAATCAACAACAGCTACAACCTTCAGAAGGAGAGCCCCCCCCAGATGACACACTGCATACTGATATCCTCTGAACCTGTGATCAGACCACTGACCTTAGACTTACAGTGTAAGTGAGACACCAGAGCACCACAGGCATCCAATTGCATTTCACCTCGATAGCTATCATCACAGCCTGTGTTTCTCTGAATCAGCTGTTCACTTATGGGGGGGCGTTATTGGTAATTCTTGTTTGGCAGCCTGCATGCTGGAAGGGACTGGGGTCTGGCTGTCCCCATCCAATGGAGGCCCCGCTTGGTGCTGGTTCCCAGGCAGGGCTTGCATCCTGGTGTGGCTTTGTTCTCTCCCCCTGCAGTCTGCGAATGGTGCTGACTCATGGGGGGAAGCTTGGGTCTGGTTGTCCCCAGTCCGGCTAATTATATTATTTAAAGTTAACATTACTTTTAAAAATCTTTTGATGTAAATCTGTTTGAGTATCTTCTATGTGATTTAAAAAAAAAAATTGTTCCCCAGCTGTAATTTTCTTTCTTTTTTGATTCTTAGGGTGTTTTGGTCTTATTTCTCTCCTGTTGTTTATTGCAGTAGCTTATCAGACTGGGTTTTCGTTCTGTTAATGTTCTTTTTTCTTCCCCCCTTTCCCCTCCTCCTCTGGCTCTCTCATCTCTCTAGTGGGGAGCGTAAGTGAAAGGGCTGGAGATGGGTATTAGGAGGAGCAGTCCATGGCCGCCACATGAGAGCAGTTCAATGTATAGCACTTTCATTATACAGTCATCTAAATGTTTTTACTTTACTCTTTAATCCATGAAATATTTGTAAGGAATTATTTTTAGTTTCTAAACAGAGTTGTTTTCACTTTTTTATTTTCTCTTTGACACAATTACACTGTTTCTGAAGACTGTGGATCACATATATATCTTTTTATGTTGGTTGAGTTTACTTTGTGACTTAGTACTGCAGGGCTAGTTGAAAACAAAAACAAAAACAAAAACATCTATTTGCTTAAAAAGACCATTCTTGGAAGCTGATGCTTTATTTATGAGTGTTCATGTAAGTGCATAAATACATTTATGTAATGTCTCAATCTTTTACTGCTTTGCTTTAAATTTTATATTTGGTGATATAAATATTGCTAAAATTTTGCTTCAGTTCATAGTTACGTAAGGTATTAGAAGTTACAAGTAACTCAGGAAGATATTATTTGCAGGCATAGCAAGAACTCTCAGGGCAGAACAGGCAGGTGCCTGTGTGTTGTTGATGCCGTGTCCTTTCTCATTCTGGGTCATCATTAATGTGTGCGTTCTGCCTTCAGGGCAGCACCTGGTGAACCTCGCGGTTCACAGCTGCTCTCTGCAGAAGCCAGGTGTCTGCTTCTCACAGTGCCACGCTGTGGTTTAAAGAGAGACGTGGGTGAAGATCTCTTTGCAGTTGCCATGTCGTCCTCTCTGGTTGTGGGGAGTCAGTGAAAGAGGGATGGTTGTTGTGGGTTTGGGCCGGTTTTATTTTTTCGTTCTGTGCACATTTGTTCTTCCCACCTCCTCTTCCCTTTCCCACCTGCCATGCTGAGTGCAGCACTGTGTCCGTCCCCTTGATGAGTGGGTCCCGGGAGGTGCAAGGAGTCCCGCACGGAGCCGGTACCAAGCAGACTGCCTTGGCCGGAAAGGGCCGAGAGCTGCAAGGGACGGAAGTTTCCAGCCAAACTGTGTCCAGTACCAAACTGGATGAGTTTCAAAGCAGTCAAGTACCAAGGTATGACTATGGTAGATTTTATATTTTGAGCTGATCTTTAAGTTCTTGTTTAAATTTTTATTAGTTGAGTTTAAGTGTTTTACATTTTTTGTGATACTAATACATTTGGAGTTTTATGTTTCCTCTTTATTTTGTATTTTCTGTGTTATGTTCTATCTTTATTGTGATTCTGCTTCTTTACTGCTTTTAGATTGATAAATTTTTATTACTGTTTTTCCCTGTTTTGAAATTACAAGTTGTGTATTTATTTTTAAAAGTAGTTAATCCTTAAGATGTTAGTATGTATATTTAATTATATGCTTTAGAAAAGTAGAATTAGGTATTTGTATCAGGCTTGATGTGGATTATGGGTTTTAGTGAGGTTCTGTAATCATTGATCCTGGAACATCATAATTCTTCATCTTCTGGAGGTTATCTGGAAGTTTGTTTTTATATTTTAAATCATCTGGTTTATTTCTTCACACTGTTAAATTTATTGAATATGTTTTTACTACTTTTTTATTGCATTCGTTGGAACTTGTGGCCCATTCTTTCCAATCAGCTTACTACTTCCCCTTATACTTTGTTATCTTTTAATTGTTCTTGTATTAAGATTTGAGGATCGTAAAACTATTCTTTCATATTTAAAAATTTCTATTTTTTTCCAACCCATACTCCCTCCTCACCCCTAATACACACATTCTCACTCAGAGGTGGTAGTTTATCTGGGTATAAATGTTTAGATAGACAATTACTTTTCATCAAGTTTTGAATCTATTTCTTTATTATCTTCTGGAGTAGGTGGTAAGTGATAAATCTATTGTCAGTATAACCACATTTTCTTTCATTTAATTAATTAATTACTTTTCTTTTGTGGTGCTGGAGATTGACCTCAGAGCCTCACATTTTTGTTGTTATTTTGCTATTTTCTGTGTCTCTCTGAATTTATCCTAATAGTACTGCAAGTGATATCATAATGGTATCTTTTCTCAATTCCTAGAAAAGTATTTTTAAAATTTAATGGACAAATAATAATATATATTAAATTCAGTGCTTTTAAAATATTCTTTTTGTTCTCTTGGGGCTCTCAGTTTTTTCTCTAGAGAAAGCTGTTGGCCTTCCTGATATTAGTGTTTTGAGAAAAAGAATGTCGTTCTTCCAATGTAAAATATAAAAACCCATCGAAATAATGTGGTTTAGAAAGTCAGAAATCATATTTTATAGTGGGAAAAAAGTATAGAAACAATGGGAAGTCAAGGATCAGAGAATCCAGGCAAACAGGATAATGCTAGCAAGTTAGAATGAATTTAAAGCTTGCAGGAGAGAATCTGGGTGTAATAAAAACACTGACAAATTCAGTTAATGTCTGTTTCCCTCTGTGAAGGAAACTGTAAAAACAAAACATGTAAGAAGAAAAGAATTTACTGTCGAAGAAACCAATCTTTTAATGTTATTTTAAAATATCTTTTGAATAGTTTATAATCAATGCATAGTTTACAAATGTAATTATTAGAAAGATAAGGCTGAAACAGTTTCCATTAGTTCTGAGCATCCTGAAATGAGTTCTACCTTTCTTTCACTTGTTTCAGTATGGCTTGGGAAGAAAATTTGTTAGACGATTTACTAAATTTTGCTGCTACCCCCAAAGGATTACTGCTTCTTCAAAGAACAGGTGTAATCAATGAATGTGTGACATTTATGTCCAACCAATATGCCAAAAATTTACAGGTATGAATTACCATCTGCTACTGGTGAAAGGAATTCTTGCCGTTGTAAAAGCCATTAAGAACATCATTCTGTTCTGTGTACATGCAGAAGTTATTAAGCCTCAATTAAAAAGCCATAGAGCACTGCAATACTTGAGTTGTGTTTTTTTTAGGAAAACATTAGAGACTTGATATTGGTGTCTGTAGCTGTGTTTACATAGTTAATCATCCAGATGTTTGATACCTGTGATACCCAACATCTGGATGTGCTTTAACTGGGTGGATTTAGCTTCTGGAGAAGAAACTTACTGAGTTTAAATGTATGTATCAGTGAATGTTTAAGCTTTGATGTTTTAAAAGAAGTAAAAGTACTTGTAAAGAAACTATATTTTACTGTCAAGTAAATTTATGGTATAATTTAGTTTTTCATCAGAGTCAGAGCCATTAAGTTGTATTTGGTCCTTTTTGTTGAAATAAATATCCATAGACTTCTGGACTTTTAGGGTCTTAATATGGCTTTTTAAAATTTGTTTTTCCAGTAATTTGACCATATTAAGTATAAATATTACCTAAACACACACATTTATATAATCAAAGGAACTTTCAAACAGAAATAAGGAGGAGTTAAATATGTTTCAGTTGACACAGTGGGGAGGGAGGTGAGGGGAAGGGAATGGAAGACAATGCGGTTAAAAAAGTTAGATTTTTTTCATCCATTCTTGGCCTTTTGGCTAGGCTCAGTGCGGCATTTGTTCCGGCCCATTCAGAAGTGGGTTTTCATTTTACCTTGTCTCTGCCCGCTGTTGTGTTTTGACATCATTAGGTTGCCTGTTGGCAAATGTTCTTGTCCTTCCTCTTGCTCTCTTTAATTCTAACTGCCTACTTTTGTTTAAACTTGTAAGAAAACCAATAGTTCAGCCTTTTATTGTTTCTGCCTGTGAAGAACCGACTGTTCTTAAGTGAGAGTCTCACCATTCTCTCACGGGTGAAGCGTGTTAGCGCTGGCCCGTGGGCTGGGGCTGGGCTTGTGTGTGCAGGTGAGCGCTCTCCTCGAGTGTTCCTGACGCGGGCCTGCGGGGCGGAGCTGCGTGCTGGTCGTGTCCCCCGATGTGTGCTCCTGTTGATAACTGCGTTCACCCGGCACTCATCTGCGCAGCCCAGGCTTCCGCCTTTGAGTGTTGGCTGTGCACAGGGCCCGGCAGTAGATAGCTGTTCCTCACTGAGGGTCTGTAGAATATCCTCAGGCCCTTATGCGTTGACAGAAAGCTGTATATGGCTTTCTGAACAGGTGAGTTTGCAGCTGCCCTTGTGTACTAGTTAAGGGTTTACGTGTTTGTTTTTGTACTTTCGAAAACATGGAAGCATTTCAAAGATCTTCCTTTTTCATTCAAATGCTTCAGACCACGCCAACACAACTTTTCCTGTGGAGATGAATGCCTCGGAGGCAATGCCGTTTTTATTGCGCTTAAGTCACTGAGCCAAACTCCCGGCCTTTTCATGCATTTTAAACAACCTAGTCTGGTTTTGTGTCTCTTTGTGGTGTTCATAGGTGACATTGTCGCCTGGACTTCAGCAACGGGTAGCCTTGTAGTTTAGTTTCTTACCATCTTCATTATGCTGATTATGATCCCTTAGTGGTGCTCTGCCCTATTCAGTGTATTCCCTTTATTTAGATTCTCAGATGTTTGGCAAGAAAGCAAGGAGGCACGGTCATTTCCTTACTGCTGCAGAAGAGAAAGTGGACACTCAATGCGTTGTACAAGTCTAGAAACAAGCTCGTCACTCATTGCAGTGAGGCCAGGACTCATTGTCTGTCTTGGACGGTGCCCGTGTTTTACTTAGTAAAGCATCTCTAGCTGACAGTTTCCGCTGCTGTGACCTGGGCAGGCCTCTGTGGCTCGTGCCTGGATCAGCAGGAAGGCTGGTGTGGAAGGTGCTCTTCCGGTTGTTGCGGAGGAAGGCAGGTTGGAGAAGGGCTTGCCATTGATCCTGCTGCACTGCTGTGCTGTGTAGCTGCAGGAGAGTGGATTATAGATGAAGGAAAGTGGGAAATATAACCAGTGGATGAGGAAAGGAGAGCAAACTTACATAACCTAATTGCATCTTGCGGTCTTAAATTCTTCTTTAGTTACTTTTTCCCCCTTATAACTGAATGTACAATTTATATTTTTAAAAACTGAGGTTAAAACAGATACTTTTAGCATGAATTCTGAATGAATAACTCTGTTTGGAATATAATGCTAGCCAGTCTGAAGCGGAGGTTATTATAATGTCTCTTGCTCTGTTTTGGTCTGTGCTAAGAGAGGTATCACTTCTGTACTTCACTCTGAACATACATACAATATTCTTAGTAAAACAGAAAGTTCTTTAAGAGTTTTTACAGTGTCCATCTAAACTGGTATATTAATGCTTAGGATTCTATGTGTGTGAACTTGTACACACACACACACTTCCCACCTTAGGAATATGCCTTCTAAAATAATGTCACTTGGAGAAGAAACCATTATTATTTTTAAGTTATTCGATTAGTTGAAAATCCAATTAAGAAATCTCCATGGAGATTTATTAATAATGAAAGTGTTCAATGAGGAACCAACCCAAAAAGTAATAATAGGATAATAAAATTCAGAGTTGAAAGCAATCTTACCCTTCATCTGGTCCAAGTGTCTTATTTTATGTATGATCAGAGTTTGGCCGAGGGAGGTAAGAGACTTGTTCAAGGTCAAAGTTAGGACCTGAAATAAGATTGTTAAAAATATCACATGAGTACACACTCATTGATTGTTAGGTCTTAGTTTGTTTTTGTTGCTTCTGTTATTGTCTTTTTTTTTTTTTTTTGAGACAAAATCTTGTATACTGTCCAGGCTGGCCTTGAACTCAGCAATTCTCCTGCCTCTGCCTCCCCAGTGCTGGGATTCCAGGTGTGTGCCACCACCCCTGGGTGTTGCTGTCTTAAATAATGTTTAATATTCTAGTCTAAGTAGAGCAGTAACTCTAAAATAACGTGTCTCAAGCAGCATACCTGTTCATTCTTCTCTTTGCTGTTGCTCATGTGTGCTAGGTCAGCCGGCGGAAGAAGGTTGACTACAGAGTTCTAGTCGCACAGGTGGCATCCACAGCAGCAGGTGCAGTAGCACTACGAGATTCAGGTGGGTGTTTTATTTAAAAACAAAATAAAATGAGCAAGCAACTGGAAGTTTACCTGGCATGATAAAGTATCAGATATTTAATCCCACATTCTTTTACTCAGGTTAAACCTTGTGCAAAAGAAAGTTACAAGATTTTTTGTGTTTGTCTTTCACGAGATTCCACTGGGTTTTTCTCCCTATGAAATACATGCATCCAGCCGGGCGTGGTGGCGCACGCCTTTAATCCCAGCACTCGGGAGGCTGAGGTAGGCGGAGCGTTGTGAGTTCGAGGCCGGCTTGGGCTACAATGCGAGCGTAAGGCCGGCCTGAGCTACATAGTGCGACCCTGCCTTGAAAAACCAGGGCCAGGAGTTTGGCTCAGTGCCTTAAGTGCCTGCCCTGGCAGGCGCGAGGTTGTGAATTCAATCCCCGGTGCCGCCAAAAAAAAAAAAAAAAAAAAAAAGAAATACATGCATCCTGCTCACTCCCCTAGAATGACGGTGCGTGCTGAAGGAACAGAAGCGTTCTCCACCCTCATCCTGTCTGCACGCCGTCAGCTCTGCAGGATGGCCTGATGGCTCTCTTCAGATACCCAAGCATCTATGCATCAAAATTAGCCCTTCAAATGGTTGCCACACACACAGGCCATCTCCTGATTCCCTTTCTTTCCCATCTCTTCTTGCAGAATTCCTCACCACTTGGTTTTCCCATTAGCGTGGAGTATGCAGGATTTCTTCTGCAGTGTCAGCTGGATCGAATGATGCAGCTTGTACATGTTAGGGCTTACCGTGTCTTGAACAGGGGCCATTCCTCCTGGGGGTGCTGGGGTTACACTTTCACAGCATCGGTGACCTGAAAGGCCACTGCAGTTTCTCTCTTTAAGTGAAAGTATTTTCCCGAATTGCGTCTCAAATTTAATTTTTGGCTGAACTGATTTGCACTACTTGTGTAGTGAAATATGTTTTTTGGTAAAACTTGCCGTGTTTCTCCCCAGGGTTTGTTAGTGCGCTTGTGGCTGGACTGTGGTCCAGTCTGGAGTGTGGGGGCGACGACGCCAGGGTGACCCATCCCAGGCCTACGCCAGTGGACCCTGTTGACCGCAGCTGTCAGAAGGTGAGCAGCCCCCTGATTTACAGAGCCACGCAGGGGGGACCCGTGCCTCGTGGGAGTGACTTCCCAGACCTGGCCCATGCATGGGCACTGCCTCCTCTCTGTTAATTTTAACTTTTCTCATTGTTTTCAAAGTAAATTTAGTGAGCAGTGGAAATACTAATATTCCTTGGGAATATTTTACAAGATGCTTGTCTTTCACGTTATTTTTATTAGTTTTTCTCCCTTGATAAAGAATATAGTGATTACTTACCAGATATATTAGAACAAACAAACCAGCGAGCCAGTGCTGAGATCCGGGCCGTTCCCTGTCCTTGGGCGTGAGGCTAACGGAGCAGCATGAGGGTCTGGGATACGAAGGCAGCATGTAGAGTAATGGACCTGAAATTTTCCTAAGTACTCACACAGTGTTTTATTTTAATTCAATGACTTTTATTATATCTTTAACATTTTCTCTGAATTTCACTGTAATAAAATGATGATTTCTAACTTTGGCTTTATAGTAGTGTGGGTGTTTTCTTCAAAAGAGATCATAATTTTTTTTTTAAAGGAAAAAACCAACATTTCATAATGTCTCTTTCTGAAGCGTTTGAGCTAGCTCACCCCTGTAGAAAATACACATTTTAGAAAAGTAATTTTAAAATTAAGTGGGTAAGAGTAGTGTAATGTCCAAAAATAGGTAGCACAGGGACGAGAGGCCACGTGCGGATGAAGAGAACGGCGCTGCCAGGCATCCTGGATTGCAGAGTTTTTGTGAGGACGGGGACCCTGGATCCGCCAGGGATGGAAACCCACAGCCCAAATCATGGGCAGGATGCACCACGGCTGGGGGACGGGGCTGGATCGCAGAGAGCATCTGCAGACCGGGGCTGCCCCCGACTCTGCCTGAACCCTGACCGTGGCTGATGTCTCCGGTGCCGTCCATCCCTGCCCACCCCAGCTTGGACACCACTTCAGGTCCCTTGCTGACACCCCACCTGTGGAGCGTGCTCTCCACGGTGCCCTGGTGGGGCAGTTAGAGGTGGCGTCTCTGTCATTCTTGAAACTTTCAAATCCAAATTAGAGTCTCACCCTCGACATCTGGTCTACCACGAAACCGATTTTCCTGTGTGGTGTTCTAGGTAAAGTGTAAGATGTAACTGGCACAGCTTCCCTGTAAACACCTTTTTCCTAGGAGACAAAGACTGAGCGTGGCCCTGCACCCTGGACCTTTTCCGTGCATCTGTCCCCTCGCCTGCCGAACTGGGTCAGGTCCTCTGCCCTTCCCTGCCCCGCCAAGGTGCAGTGTGAATGACCTCAGAGAGGGTTTGTCCATGAGGGCAGGGACTGTGCCTTTATTTATTTTTTTCATTTTTAGCATCTGGCACAACTACTGATAAGAAGCTGGTGTCAAAACATTTTGAATAAATCAGTGAATAGATGATCCTTCTCAATTGGAAAGATTTTTCATTCGTGTGAAAACTTTGTGGCTTTAGGTAATTAATTTGATGCTTTGGTCTTAAAATATATTTTATTTGACCTTCCATTAGTTTTCTCATTATTTCACAAAGCCCTATTTTTTTCTTTAGAGCATCAGTAAGTAGATTTATGCCTTGTGATCATGTGCTGTGACTTGCGCTTTTCATGCAGATGTTGATATAATTAGTCTCCAATGCTAGCGACATCACTGTGCCTTTGCGCAAACAGTGGTTGCCTTGTGAGTGCTTCCAGTTTGTGCTTCCCACAGCATGAATCTGCAGAGCGCCAGGGTCCTTGGAAATGCCTGTCGTGTGGGCAGTGGATGTGTTTCTTCTAGAAACAGGTCGCTGAGATCTTCTGAAGTCTCTTTGAAATTCTGTTCCGGTTTCCGTTAGGGAATACAATCATCAAATTGTTTTCATCTGAAGTTCTGTTTAATTCACTTAGAGTAGCATATCAGAAGTTCCCACAGTGTACAGTGTGCAGATTGCTTTTTGAGTGAGAGATTCCATAAATATGGTGTCATTCATAGCTAAATAATACAAACCTCTTGATACATTACTGATACATGTGATTTGTAAAGATCATATATCTTTTTTCCATCAAAATACAGACCTATTAGATACTTATTTTTGTATTTTTCCATTGTGATAGGCAGGAAAGTCACTTTAAACATAAAAGAAAGGGCTCAATTATGGTAGTATCTAAATACTGCTGGATCAACATGAAGAATGTTGTGAAGTATTTGCATATTCAAATTATAAAGCATTTTTAGCTTGTGTCTTTTAGCTTATATGCTCATGACAAATTGGATTGAAATAAAACCATATCACAGTCTGTTCAGTCACCTTTCTGGTCAGCACCTAGTGACCACTGCTGAGTTTGGACAGTGGACCAGGGTGGCCATGAACTTGCTCTCCCTGTAGTGGTCGGGAGACACATGCTGCACGCATGCTGTCGCCCATCATGGTTCCCTCACGTGTGCACTTCTAAAGCAGGCTTGTCTGTACTCAGGTGTCTGACTCCTAAGTGCAACGAGGTCATTTCATTTATTTAGTTGTTACTTTTTGATAATATTAGTTATCCAAATATATATTCACTTTCATGTATAAATTATATTCTTAGGATGGGCTAAAAATTCTACCTTCATTTTAAGGAATATTGCTTTGGAGGAAAATGTGGACGCATAAAAGAAAACTTAATGAGAGTTCATTGTTTATGCAGAAGTAGCCTTTGTTATCATGCACTGTGTAAGGCACACTTGCCACATGCCTGCTGTTGGCTGAGTTACACTGCACTCAGATTGCGGAAGGAAACACAAACCAGACTCTGGTTCTTGGGTGAGCACTGCAGATCTCAGGGACACTGTCATACAGGATCTGGAGGTGATGTCCTGATTTGTAAGCAGTAAGCTTGGCCTGGAAATAAGAAAATACAGAGGATCTCTGATAGTGATCCAACCAGGCCACTGACTACTTGTCTGCACACAAACTTTTTCCTGTCAGTTAAATCAAAGAATGAATTAAATGTTCCTTTAAATTTTCTCAAATTTCAGTTTTCTTTAGAGCTTTGAGAGGAGGTCTCGCTGTATAGTTCCACCTGGCCTTGCACTCACTAGCCCAGGCTGGCCTTGGGACTTACTTTGATATTCCTGTCTCAGCCTCTGGAGTGCTGGGATTACAGGTGTGCACCACAACACCCAACCCAAATTTCCCAATTTCAGTTTTCTGATTCTAGTGAAAGTTCTCAACTTGTCTGATTTAAAAATTTTCTGAGTTTCTTATTAGCACTGGGGATCGAACTCACAACTTCACACTTGCCAGGCAGGTGCTGTGCTGCTGAGCTGTGTCCCCAGCAAACGATTCTTTTTTTCTTTTTTTTTTTTTTTGGTACTAGGAATCAAACTCAGGACCTTGTACTTGCCAGGCAGGTGCTTGTGTCACTAAGCTAAATCCTTGGCCCCCTTCTGAGAAATTTTTTAAAAAATTAAGTAAAATATTTAGTAGTTACAAATAAATTAATATGATATAACTGGAGATATAAAGAGTTAACTGGGATCTAAAAGACCAAGTGGGAAATGCTTGAGAGAGGTAGAAATGGAGGAGGAGCGTGTTGGCGGGGGAGGTGGCGTCAGCTGAAGGAGGCTACAGCCCCTGTCATGGCAGCTTCCTGCAGGTGCCGTAAGGGACAGAAGGGTGCACGTGTGACACCTTTGAGGGCCAGGCTGGAGCCAGGCTTCACTCCGGGACCGGGACTGACATGGCTGTGTGCTGCAGGGTGGGGCAGCCAGGGGACCGGAGGGGCCTGGGCCACAGCCTCGTTCCTTTAAGGAGGTGAAGTCAGAGTGCAGAGCTGGGAGACTGCGTGGAGAGAGCAGCTTACTAGATTCTTCCAGAAAACGTCAGCTAGTTTCTATGGGAAAAGCTATGGCTTTTTAAAACTAACTATAATATCTAGGTTAGTTGGATTTGCTGTGAATCTATTAAAAGATAATCTCATGCCCTGAGGGCAAGAATATACAGAATTTATTATCTTGCCCTACAGTCCCTAAGTGTTACTCTTTTGTATTTTCTTAGACATGTAAGATCTAATAGTACCGAGAATAAGAAGGATTCTTTCCTCCCTCCCTTCTGCCCTCCTTTTTTGTGGTCAGAACTAAACTCTTCAAGAGCTGCCTAGCATTTGGAAACATTTCCCAACCCTCGCATATGTTCTGTAACAGATTTATTGCGTACCGTGGGCTCTCTGGGTTGTTATTTAACTGCTCCCCACTTATATATGTAGGATCCCACATGGATATGGATTGATTAATTATGGAACATTAGCCCTCCCAGCCACATAGCCATAACCCTTCCCCAGTCCCTCCTCCCGGGGACACTGTCAGACCACCTCTCCTCCCGCTCAGGCTTTTCTGGCACTGGTGAGCTTGCTGTCCGCCCCTGCTGCCTATGAACTGCTGGGCCTCCAAGACCTTCCCAACAGAGCCGAGTACTCTTTCCGCGAAGTCCCCACATGTGTCACGGTGAGTCTTTTGCCTTCCACGTGTCCCTTTTTTGGTGGGGGGAGACAGGGTTTCATTATGCAGTTCAGACTGGCCTTGAGCTTACTTTGTAACCCAGGCTGGTCTCAAACTTGCAACAATCCTCCTGCCTCAGCCTCCCGAGTGCTGGGATCACAGGTATGCACCACTACGCCCGGCTACGTGTCCTTTTTATAAATGCCGACTCCGACTCCTTGAGATTGGGAGTAAAGTGTATCTTGACCAAAAAAATTCTTTAATAGCCTTTACAGGCTGAGTTGGTTATTTGCCCATGGTCTGTCAACCCTGGACTCACAGGGGTAGGAATTTGCTCCAGACCTTTGGGCAGCCCTGGTAGCTACCTGAGCACCAGTCCAGCTGCAAGGGAGCTTTGGAGAAGCAGAACCCATGTGCTGGGCAAGCCTCACGGCTCACTACACCCTTAGTTCCGGCAGAGCTGCTCTTCCGGTGGCTAGAATAATTAAGAAGAGTTTACATCTGAGAAGTTCGGTATATTTTGTTTGCTTTAATGAACTACGCATTATTGCCCCGTGAGGGCAGTATACACATACTATATTTGTTTAATCTGAGACTTATTTTACACTGATAAAGTTACCCAGATGACTAACTTGAGTAAACCCCTAGAAGAGATATTTACTTCCTGATCTTTGGGTAAGTTTATGAATTAAACATGCATAAGCTTGTGTATATAAGGGTTAGTAAAGAATTACTTGCAATTGAAATTTCCTATTAATCATTACTTTTTTCCTAGTCATTTCCCCTCTGTATGATTGTTTTGATAAATACACTTTTTCCCTTCTGAATACTTTTAATACATACTAACCCTAAATATCTGAATATTTAAAATCTTTTTCGACTTTGGGAAACTTTTGGTAACATACAGAATGAAATATGTAAAGATGGGTGCTTCCATGATTAAACTTTTCACCTAGATTCTCTCAGTTTTCTTCAGGTTTGGCCGTTGTGTCTCATGCTTGAGCTTCTGTCCAAGGCATCTGGAGTGTGGTGCGGTCAGCCAGGGTCTGCCCATCTCCTGCAGCGCTGAGGGAGGTCAGGGTGTCCCAATCGTCCTCAGCGTCTGCACGTCCAGGGGATGATTGTGGAAAATGATCATGGCTCCTGTTGTTGGTTTATAGAAATGGGCTGTGGAAAACAGCATGACTGGGTGATGTTAATCTGGAACTGTGGCTCAAATGTGTTTTCTGGTTTCTGTTTCTGTCTCAAATCCAGTGCTCATTCAGTGTGTCTTTCCACTTGGGCAGGATTTTCTTGTTTATGCTTCAGACATTTAACTGCAAGCGGGGTTACTCCTGCACTCCTGGAGGGCCTTGCGTCTTCACCCTGCAGAAGAATCAGCGACTGCTTCCTGTCACCCCTTAACATGTATAGACGGTCCTACCAAACCAGACAACTTGCTCAGCCTCTGTGTTCTTTGTTGTTGTTTTGAGACAGGGTCTCGCTATGCAGTTCAGGCTCGCCTTGAACTCATTATATAGCCCCAGTTGGCCTCGAACTCACAGATATCCTTCTGCCTCAGCCTCCTGAGTGCTGGGATTGCAAGTGTGCTCCACTGCACTGGTGATCCACTCATTACTGTCATTCCCTTCTCCCACGGTTGTGTCCTGTGTGCCTGGCTCTCTTGGATTTCTTTGGTCTGTCCTGGATTTCACTTCTCTAGGGCGTCCCTGCGGAATGACTTCTTCCAGTTCCCTGGCTTCTGGTGGGCACGGGCAGCTCTTTCCTGCCTGCTCTGTCCTGAGATTCCTGCCAGATCGCGGGCTTTGCAGAGTTCTCCGCAGTGGAGTGTGGTGACGGATTCTCTTCCTTCTCTCCAGCGCGGTTGTTTCCTGCCCTGCCGTCTCACAGCGCGTGACGCCATCCTGTGCTCTTCTCTCCTCTCCGAAGCGGAGGTCGCTGCTCGCGCTCCCTCTGCCGGCGCCGCGCGATGCAGGGGCGTCCTGACTTCTCACCTTGTTTACTCCCCTCTCAAGCCTCCCTGGGCACAGAGCTGCGTTTCTTGTCTGGATCAGTTCAGGAAGATCCTGACTGCTTTTTCGTTCAGCATCAAATTCTAAACCACGGTGGTGCTTTGAAAACGAACACCATCTCCACCGATCCTCAGTCTCCTGGACTGAGCTCCTCTGCGTGCCTCATGGCCCCGCCCCCGGCGCCCCTCCCTCTCTGCTTCTGCCCTGTGCTCTAGTCTCTCTGCGGACTCTCGGGAGAGAGCGCTGATTACCTCTGCGATCTCGATCTGGAGGCAGTGTGACCTTGCTTCACTTTTAGGACTTCCTGCAGCCTCCCACCTGCGTTCTCCCAGACACCTTGGCACTTACGCTCCTCCTGCTGTGCTCTCTTGGCCCGCGGCAGGGTCTGATCCACGCTGTGTCCCAGTTCCCTGCGCGGACTGAAAATCCTGTACGGAGAACAGTGTTTTCCCTCGTGTTTGAGGCTGCTGTGAACGTGCCAGAGTCTCAGGACCTCCCGGTTTGCATTGCTGCTTACGGGTTAGACTTCCAGTGAGTGTAATTCAGGGAGATTTGACGCAGCGTGTTAGCTTCTTACTTTCTTCAGTGGCAGTCCTGTGGCGGGAGCGCTAGGAGGTTGCATGGAGGAATGTGTGTGTGTGTGTGTGTGTGTGTGCGCGTGCTTTCACGCAAGCACGTGTGGGCTCCCTTCCCTCTCGGGTGTGGACGTTTTCAGAACTGCATAATGAACCCTCATCTGCCATCACAGAATTTCAGCTTTTTTGCATTTTTTAAACTAGTCTTTTTCCGTCTCTTCCCAACAAATTTTCCAGTTTCCTGCCTTTTCCTTCTGCTTTGCCCCTGAATTCTGAAGTACTTGTCAGCATGAGGTCAGCTTGCTGTAATTCAGTACATATCCCATAAGGACTCTGGTTTTGCTTTGCCTTGAACTAGTGTGGTAAGTTGTGGTGGCAGTACCATCCCTGGACCGTCCAGTGGGCAGCCCGGACTGAAGCTCTGTCTCTGACCCTCTCCCTGTCCCTATCCCTGTCTGTCTCTGTCCCTCTGTCTCTGTCCCTGTCCCTGACTCTTTGTTCCTGTCTCTGTCTCTGTCCCTGTCTCTCTCTGTCCCTCTGTCTCTGTCCCTGTCCCTGATGCTGTCTCTGTGTCTGTCTCGGTCCCTGTCTCTCTCTTTGTTCCTGTCTGTCTCTGTTCCTGTCTCTGTCCCTGTCCCTGTCTCTGTCTCTGATTGTCTCTGTCCCTGTCCCTGAAGCTGTCTCTGTCTCTGTTTCTGTCTCTGTCTCTGATTGTCTCTGTCCCTGTCCCTGAAGCTGTCTCTGTCTCTGATTGTCTCTGTCCCTGTCCCTGAAGCTGTCTCTGTCTCTGTTTCTGTCTCTGTCTCTGTCACTGTCCCTGTCTCTGTCTCTGATTGTCTCTGTCCCTCTCCCTGAAGCTGTCTCTATCTCTGTTCCTGTCCCTGTCTCTGTCCCTGTCCCTGTCTCTGACTGTGTCTCTGTCTCTGTCTCTGTCTCTGTCTCAGGGTCGTCCCTCTTGCAGTTGGTCGATTCAGTCTCTACACAAGGTCTGCCTGTCTATTCAGGCATTCTGTCTACGTCTTTTATTCCTGGGCAGAAGTTCTCCCTCCCTTTTTGTTTGCAGGCCATGGATTTATTGGAGAGACTGAGTTATTTGTCTTGTTTTGCACTGATTCATTGTTTCATTAGCAGGTGTGAAATGATGGTTCTAATTCTGCCATTTTTTTTATTCAATTAAATTCTTTAGGAAAAATTAATAAAAGTAGCCTTGAAATAGTTATTTTTCAGGAAAAGCAGAGTAAACTCTTTGACTATGTATATATTTTTAGAATGATGAATCAGGGTACTAGTTACCTCTAAAAGGGAGGTTTAAGTGTTGTTTTCGTTATTACAGCCGTGAGTCTGCTTTTTGTATGTACACATTTAACCCAGTCTGATGCAGTTGATGTCAAGGCATTGCCTCTTTGGCCAGTGAGCTTCTTTGGAACACATTAGCGTTTGATGTTTTATTTCCTTTTTCTTCTCACAGATGATGTTCCTGGCTTGTGGTGCAGGCCTGGAATCAGCCGTCATCAAAGACTGCTCCTTTTAATAAAAAGCGTTATTTAACACCTGCAGCCTCGGCACTGGAAATTTTTTCTGTTAAAAGCTGACCTTGTGTCTGGGTTTTTCAGTGGACAGCCAAGGAACGTAACTTCATTTTGTTTAAAATCTTGAGAGAGGACTTCATCAGGGATTCATACTGAGATTTCTTTGTGTTCTGGCTTGTGTCTGGATGTCCCCCAGAGCCTCACATGGTCTCAGCTGGGACTTTTCAGAGGTGGCTGGATCTGAGTGTGTGGCCCTGGGATTGATTCATGGTGCAGTGCTAGCGTTAAGGGCAGGTAGCCTAGGTGAGACGTAAGGGACAGAAAGAATCTTGTCGCTTGTCACCAGCTCTTGCTGTCTTCTGCCCACCATGAACTGTCTCTCCTCTGCGATGCCCCTCTGCCATGTCAGCCTGCCTTGGAGCCGGCTAATTATGGACTGAAACCTCGACAATAAACTGTGAACGCCTTTAACTTTGGGTGTTGGGTATTTTGTCTCAGCAATGAGGAAAGAAACTAAGACACTTTGCTTGCCTGTTGATACTTCATTTCTCTTAACAAGCTTGGTTCCTGAGCTTGTCACGACGTGGACAAAGTTACTTACTTGTTTGCTACGCAGTGCATGTGTAATGGTTTGAAGAATAAGCTCAGGTCAATGAATACACATCGCCACTTCTCTCCAGTTCTCCCTGTCTGTAGGGGTTGTGGCACTGAGGTTTATATCAGAGGCTGAAACCTGGGTGCTGGGGCACCCAGTGCTCCTCTGGAGCTCTGGGGAAGAGTCTGCTTCCCCCTGCTTTTGATAGAACTTGGCGCTTTTGTGGTTGGGAGACTGACTTCCCTGCTCCTTGATGGCTGTCGCCCAGGGGCTTCCCATAAGTTTTAGAACTGGATTTCTGAGTCGCAGCCTTGGAGAGCTTCCCACACAGTGCGTCTCTCATAGAACAGCACTGTTCTTGACTAGTTGGAAAAAGTTTGGTTTTTAAATAACTCACGTGATTAGATCAGACCAACCCAGCTGATCTTCAGTCTCACAGTTGCTGGTGAAGGACGTCAGTGAGATCTGCAGGAGGCCCCGTGCAGCGGGGTCTCTGTTAGAGGCGTGGGAACCTTGGCACTGTCCTGGAATTCTGTTTGGGGCCAGATTCCCAACAGTGTGGTCACGGGGTTGAAAGGCAAGTCCACATGTAATCAGTACAAATTTGTGGACTCTGTTACTAGGTTTCTATGCTCTGGAAAGGATCTTTTTTGTCTACTCAGTAAGATAGAGTGGATTCTTCCTATAGGGCGGTCAGTAAGACTGTGCGGCCCAAAGCATATTTGTCTGTGTGACAAATGAAAGGTTTAAATGTGTATTTTCTTCATTATGAATAGAAAATCTTTTCCTGTGTTTAATGACCAATGATATTTTTTCTCTCTTAATGGTATTTTAATTTATTTTTGCCTGTTTTCCTATTTGTGTTGTTCCTTCCCTTCCCAATATTCACAGATTGTTTAGATATTAGATCTTGCCTTTTCATGTCTTCATGTCCACTATGCTCCAAAATTCTAGCCCCTCAAAAATCTCTTGCTTTGCAGTCAAGTAGGTGTAAGACTAATGACACAAAATCCCATTTCTCTGTAACATGTACAATTTTTTATTGCAAAGAAAGTACAGAAAATATCCAAAAATGTGAAGATTAAATTATTGAATGATTAATGGATCATGGAAGAAATCATGGAGGAAATTAAAATGTTCCTAGCATCAAATGGCAGTGGAAGCACAAATTACTAAAACCTGTGTGACACATTGAAAATTTTTCTAAGAGAAAAGTTTATAACAGTGAATGTGCATGTTGAAAGAATTGAGCAGTCCCAAATAAATAACCTGATGATGCATCTCAAGGTCCTAGGAAAACAGGAACAATTCAAAGCCCAAAACTAGTCCAAGGAAAGAAATTTTAAACATCAGAGCAGAAATTAATGAAATTGAGACTAAAAAACACTAGAAAAGATCAATGAAACAAAGCTCTTTGAAAAGATAATCAAATTGAAAAACTCTTAGCTAGATTTACCAAAAGAAGGGGAAAAAAAATCAATGCAATTAGAAATAAAAAAAGGTGAAATCACAGTGGACACCACCAGTATTCAGATAATTACAAGAAGCTATTTCGAAAACTTACATTCCAATAAACTGGAGATTCTTGAAGATATGAAGAAAATTCCTAGATATATGAATTACCAGAATTGAACCAAGAAGATATAAATATGCTGAGTAGACCAATAATAGGAAATGAAACAGAAGCAGTAATAAAAACTCTACCAACAGAGGAATATCCCAGACTAATGGGTTCATCATGATATTTACTAGAAATTCCAAGAAGAACTAACGCCAACACTCTGCAAACCCTTTCATGAATTTGAAAGGGAAGCAACACTGCCAAACTCTTTCCTTGAAACTACTATTGCCCTGGTTTCAAAACCAGACAAGGACTCAACAAAGAAAAGAAAACTATAGGCCAATTTCCTTAGTGAACATAGATCCGAAAATTCTCAACAAGGTATTTGCAAGTGATTGCAATAAATCATTAAACATATCGTATATTATGACCAAGTTGGCTTCATTCCAGAGATACACAGATGCCTCGAAATAGGAACTCAATGAATATAGTACACTATGAAAACAGAAGCAAGGATAAAAATCACAAAATCATCTCAGTAGATGCAGAAAAAGCCCTTCACAAAATCCAGCGTCCATTCATGATAAAAACCCTGAGGAAAGTAGATATGGAAGTACCTTATCTGACAAAAAGCCATTTAAGACAAACCTACTGCTAACAGCATATTAAGTGGGGAAAAGTGGAAAACCCTCTAAAATCAGCAGCAAGATGAGGATGCCCACTGCCCCCAGCCTGGAGCAATCAGCAAGAGAAAGAAATAAAAGGAACACAAATAGGAAAGGAAGAAGCCCAATTACCCATACTTGCAGAAGGCATGATTCTTTACATGGAGGATCCAAAAAATCTCCACGCAAAAACATGTTTAGCAAGGTGGTAGGATATAAAATCAGCTCGCGGAAATCAATAATGTTCTTGGACAGCAACAGTGAACCCACTCAGGGAAAAGAACAAAACAAAACAGGAAAACAGTCCTCCTCAACAATAGCGCCAAAAAAACCTAAACACTCAGAAGTTAACCTGCAACCAAGGAAATGAAAGACATCTTTAATGAAAACTGTAATACTCTGAAAAAAGAGGTCAAACAGGATATTAAAAAATGGAAAGACTTCTTTTGCATAGGCAGAATCCATATTGTCAAAATGGCTGTATTACCAAAAATGATGTGCAGATTTAATGAAATTTCAGTCAGAATACTTACATATTTCTTCATAAAACTAGAAAAAACAATTAAAAAATGTATATAGATTGAGAGGAGTCCCAAAATAGCCACATGAATCCTAAGCAAAAAGAGTAAAGCAGGAAGCATTACAATCCTAGATTTCAAGTTATACTACAAAGCTACAATAATAAAAACAGCAGAGTACTGGCACAAAAATAGATATATTGACCAGTGCAATAAAATTGAGGTTGCAAAAATAAACCCATGCACCTTCAGCCACCTGATTTTTGACAAGCCAAAAATATGCCAGAGAAAAGATAGCTGTTTAATAAATGGCACTGGGAAAACTGGTCATCCACATGCATAAGAATGGATATAGTTCCATATATTTCCACTGTAGTAAAACCAAATCAAAATGGATCAAACAACTAGACATAAATCTGCTGGAAGATAAAATAGGTAAAATTCTTGAAGACATGGGTATATGCAAAGACTTTGTGAACAGAAACCCAATTATACGGGAAATAATACCAGGAAGTGACAAGTGGGATTATGTCACATTGAAAAGCTCCTGTACAGCAAAGGAAGCAGCCGACAGAGTGAAGGGACAGCTTACAGAATGGGGAAGAGATGTGCTAACTACTCTTCAGGCAGAGGACTAACATCCAGACTATATAAAGAACTCAAGTAATTAGACCCTTCCCAGTAAATGAGCCAGTAAAAATTGGCAGTCGGAGAGAGTATGTATTTCTCAGAAGAAGTACACATTTCCATAAGTGTATGAAAAATGTTCAGCATGTTTGACCATTGCAGAAATGCAAATCAAATCAACACCAAGATTCCCTTCTTACTACAGAAAGAATGGCTATCATCAAGGACCCAAAAGACAATAAGTCATGGTGAAATTGTGTTTGTGTGGGGAGAACCTTTTGACCTTGTCTGTGGGAATGTAAACCAGTACAGCCACCATGAGAATCAGTATGGAGTTTCTTCATGAAAGTAGAAATAGATATTCCATTTGGCCCAGCTGTTTCTCTTCTGGGTATCTTCCCAAAGAGTTACAGTCATTTTATTAGAGTGATATATGCCTACCCATGTTTATATAGTAGCATATTCCTAACTGCTGAAGTCTAGAAGCACCTGTGTGCCCATCAACAGGCGAATAGCTGAAGAAAATGTGGCATGTATACACAATGTAATCCTACTCAGCCATAAAGAAGGGTAATTTTTTTTTAAATGAAAAATTTGAGTCATTCACAGGAAAATGAACGGATCTTGAGACCAAGAGAGTTGAAACAAATCAGACACAGAAGGTTAAATATCTCATGGTTTCTCTTGAGTGAGAAACCCAAAGTATAAATAGTTTAGAGAGCAAAATAAAAGAGATGCTGTGTACCAGAGAAGTAGGGTTTGTGGGGGGTAAAAGGGGTGTGGAGATGGTGGAAGATAGGAGGGCAGCGAGGGAGAAGGGAAGTAAACCCACCTGCTTGTGATTCATGTGTATTCCAATCCCCACGATTTACCCACAGTAAGGAAGAGGACATTAGGCTGAATGGAATAGCCCTGACATGAAGTCCATATGCTGTGTGATACTACTTACACGATGAATCTGAAACAGTTAAACACAGAGGAGCAGGGAGCGGAGTATTGTTTGCCAGGGCTGGGGGACAGTGAGGGGGAAAATAGGCAGGTATCAGGCAAGGGCACAAAGGTTTGGTCACGCAGAATGCGCCAGTCCTAAAGATCTGTTACTCAGAGTAATGCCCACAACTACCAGTATCATATGCTTGAAAGTTGGTAAGACAGCAGATTGTCCTGTGCTGATTGTTCTCTCTTCTCTTCTCCTCCCTGCTACCTCCCTGTCTGTCCCTTCCTGATACAAGTAGGACCCAGAGACTTGAGCATGCTAGGCAAATGCTCTACTGCTTAGCTACATCCCCAGCCCTTTCAGATTTTATTTTAACAGGGTCTCAAGTTTCCAAGGCTGGCTTCAAGCTTGCAATCCTCCTGCCTCAGCCTCGCTAGTAGGTATATTATGACATGTCCCAACATGTGTTGCCACTAAATAGTCCTGTCCATCACAAACTAAAACAGAGTGTGTGTGGGGGGTAACTTTTAGAGTTTATGGATAAGTTTGTTGAATAAATTGAGGCTGTGGTTTCACAGGTAGCTGTTTGTTTCCAAAGTCGTCCAGTTGTCTGCACTAAGTATGCACAGCTCATTCTCACCACACATGCAGTACTTCTGCCAAGCGGTTTCAAAGACGAGGGTGATGCTGTCCCCATCACAGGTAGCTGTGGGGTTGAGTGAAATGAAACGTAGGAGACCATGGGTCACCACGCAGCTGGGGAGGCGCCGCCCCATGCTTGCTTGCTTCAGTAGAGCATCTCCTTCTTCCGCTGGTGCTGCCTGCAGGTGACCCGCCCTGCACCCTCTGCTCCCCAGGCCAGGCCTTGCTGCTCCTCCCATTGTCTTGGTTTCCCCTCTGTCGGTGTGCTGGGCCACCTGCTCCCCGGCTCCAGCGCAGGTCCGTCCCAGCCCTTCAGCTCCGCTCTCCTGTCTTGCTGCTGCCTAATTGTGGTTTTTGCCTCTGTGTTCACAGGACTGTCCCCTCATCGCCGTCCTCAGTGCCTTTGTGTTTTGCTGATGAGGACGTTGGCCTTGGATATTGGCCCACCTGGATGACCCAGGTTGAATTTGCATTAGAATCACAGACTTTAAAGCCCAGAGCAGGCAACTCAGTGATTTAGTGTGACCTTGTCTCAATGTAAAAAGTAAAGAGCTGAGAATACAGCGTAGTTTAGTGTGAAGGCCCTGGGCTCAATCGCTGTTAGTGGAAAAATAAAAAAGAGTTCTAATTACCTCTGCAAGACTGTTTCCAAATAGGCTGGCATTTGCAGGTCCTGGAGAGCAGGGTGTGTCCGTCCCCGCTGGGAGGATGTGTTACCATTTGATTCACTGAATCCCCAAATCGGAGCAGGGTTTTCCTGTCCTTCCCTACTTGGGAAAATCCCAAGGGTAGACCTCAGCCAGTCACATCAGTGTCACTCCTAGGCTACCCAGAGGCCAGGCGCCCATGGGAGGGCAGGGCCGGGGGCATTTCCGCCTTGCCCTCCCCTTGTGTGTTCCTCGGCGCAGCTGTGAGACAGCGGTACGTGGGCAGGCACTGAGGTCCCTGAGCCCCTGTTCCAGCAGGGCTTCTCTGCTTTTCTAGTCTCAGGCTCAGGCCGGCAGCTGCACTGAGCTTCTCCTCAAACTGCAGTGTCACGGAGAAAGAACTTGGCTGGTCTGCCGTTTGCAAAGCCCAGGCCTTGCTCTCAGTGGTTTAGGACGCATGTCCTGTTGCTCAGGAGCCAAAGCTGTCATGGGCAGGCTTCCCGGGGGGCTGGTGGACCCCGTGATCTCGTCCAGGAAGAAGTGACCCACTGTGTTACCGCTGCTCCCCACGAGCTCGTCCACAGTGCAGGTTCTTCCCTTCTTCCCCGCAGCACTGCTGTCCCAATGCTTGGATCAGAACCAGAACTGTGGAGTCACCCAGGCTGATGGTCAGAATCTGGCTTTGGGTCAGGAAGAAGTGTGGATCCTGGCCGCACTAATGAACCCGAATCTGTGGTGCTCCTTCTCAGATCACCCAGCAGCCTCTCTCCATGAAGGGCGTTAGCAAAACCGATCACCTCCAGGCTGCTGTGCGAGGATAAATGCTGAAAACAGTGGTAACACTGATGCTTCTGCAAAGACTGTAATTATCAAGCAGAAGAAAATACCCACGTGTTCCAAGAACCACCAAAGCCTGGCTGTGTGTCCCCCTGCAGATGGCCCGGCTCACAGGATGGGCGCCGGCGCCGGTGGGCAGGGTGGGGAGGGGAAGGGACACTCGGCAGAGCATAGCCGTGCAGCCCAGTGCCTGTCACTGCGTGATGTGAGGTGCGCATAGCCGGTGACAGTGAGAGGGGTGAGCAGGGACGGACTCTTGGTCATCATCGAGCTGGTTAGTACTCACCGATTCAGATTCTGACGTGAGTCCAGTGCATGTCTGCATTCCCGTGGGGCACTGGAGAACAGCAAGCGTGTCCCTAAGTCTGAAGTGTGATGCTTTGCTGGGTGAGCTTATCCGGAAACCCAGGTCTTGTTGTGTTTTAATTAGTGTTTTCGAGTGTGAGTTTTGAGTTATCCACTATTTCCTCCTCTTTATTTGGCGATGTGGTCTTGTATCTCTAGCCACAAAGTTTTCAGTAAACTGTGCTGGATTTCCTGCCTGGCAGAGCCTTTCTTCTTTTGCCCTACTGGTCACAGAAAGATCTCGAGTTAAACTGAAGCTTGCTGGGGGGTAGTGGGGTTCTGGGTCAGGACCAGGAGCCGTGAGGGAGAGGAGTGGGTCTCTCAGGGCCACCCCTCCAAAGCAAGGCACTGCAGCCAGGCTCGCAGAGGGGTCTTGGAGCCGTGGCAGCACTGGGGACAGCCGGTGGCAGCTGGGGGCTTTGGAAGCCCAGCCCTGGGCAGAGCGAATGAATCTCAGGTGGATCCTGGGCTTCGGGCACTTTAAATTCCCTCGGTGATTCAGCGTTCAACCACATGTTCAGCCAGAGAATATTTATTATTGAAATCTCAGAAACCTACTAGATAAAAATATCAGATCCATTGTTCATGCTCCACATTTGTAGACTTTGCATGTGTTTTTCAAAGTAGTTTACATTTTTGCCAGTATTACCGTTATTTTATTAACTGTAGGAGTTGCTCACCTGTTCCAAAGTGGAGCCTACATTAGTGGCCCCCGCCTTTGGCTGAGTGCTAGGCTTAGTGTAGGAATTTGTACAGATTCTCCGTTCCTAGACCCAGGCCACACCCAGACCAGTAGGTGTAGAACTGCTGAGGAGGGGACCCCACGTGTCGGTGGCTTTTTAAAAAAAAATCAGTCTCCCAGGTAATTCCAGGGTACAGATAACTTTGAAAATCACAAATTTTTAAAAAAATTTTTTCCACTGATTTTGTTTATTCTGGGAACTACATTAATTTATGTTTATTAGTCTAACATGGACTTACAGCATAAGACCCATTGGTATTAACATTTGTTTTACTTTTCTGTATTTATTTTCATAGTATTTTGTCTGGAATTTCTATATCAGAAGTTGACAAATTTGTTACGTAAAAAAGCCAAAGAGTAAATATTTTAGGCTTTGTTAATATTCAATTCTGCATGTACAGTGCCAAAAAAAAAAAAAAAGCCACAGACTATTGTATTTCAAGTCAAAGATGGGCCAGATTTGGTGAAGGATGTTTAGAGTGCTGAATTATGATCATAGGGATATCTTCTTTTCAAGTACCGTCCTTGTTAGATTTTCATATTGTGGTTATACTGCCCCATGAAATGAACCCTCTTTTTTTTGCTCTTTTATTTTTTGCAAAACTTTCTAGGTTGGCATGGTAGTAAGCCCCTATAATCCCAACGCTCTAGGAGTCTGAGGCACAATGATCATAGCCTGGGAAACTCAGCAGTTAAGCAACACTCTGTCTCTAAGGAAAAAAAATAAAAAGGGCTAGGGATGTAGTTCAGTACAAAGGCCTGGGTTCAGTCTTCAATGCTGCCAGAAACCAGCCAACCAAACAAACAACCACAAAACATCCTTTAAAATGGGTGCTATTCCTTCTTCCTTAAATGTTTGCTAGTCTTACCAGTAAAACTTCCTAAAATATACTTTCTATGTATGTTTTTAACTGCAAATGTAACTTCCTTCCTTCCTCCTTCCCTCTCTCCCTCCCTTCTTTCTATCCTTTCCCTCTTCTTTCTTTGTGGTGCTGAGGACCAGACTCCTGGCCTTGTACACACTAGGCACACACTCTACAACTGAGCAATAACCCCAGTGCCTCCAGTACGAAAGATTCGTCTGTGTTAGTTCTAGTCAACTGTATTGTTCCAAAAATGATTCCACCTAAGTTACCAATTTTAATGACATAAAGGTATACTTAATATTCCCTAGTTATATTTTTAAATGTCTGTTAGATCTGTAGCCATATCCCTCTTTCATTATAAATACTGGTAATTTATAGTCTATCAGCCTTGCTAGAAGCTTATCAGTTCTATTAATATTTTCAACTTTCAGTTGTGTTCATTTTCTCTATCAACAACCACTGCTCTTCCCTTCCTTTTTTCTTTTATATTTATTTTATGATTAGCTTGTTCTTTTTTGTGTTAATTTCTTAGGGTAGAAACTTGGATCACTGACTGACTTTCTTTCTTTCTCTTTTCTTTTTCTTCCTTCCCTCCTTCTTTCTTTTTTGTCTTTTGGAGACAAGATTTCACTATGCAGTTCAGGCTGGCCTCAAACTCACAGCAATCCTCTTGTGTCAGCCTCCCAAGTGCTGGGATTAATAGGCCTGGCTCAAGTTTACTGACTTTAAACCTTTGTTTCTCTTATTACAATGTAAGCATTTAATAAATCTCCCTCTAGTTACTGCTTTGGCTACATCTGGCAAGTTTATCTATTGTATTTATATTATTAAAAATAATTTAAGCTGGGCGTGGTGGCACACACCTTTAATCCCAGCACTTGGGAGGCTTAGGCAGGAGGATCATTGTGAGTTCGAGACCAGCGTGGGCTACAAAGTGAGTTCAAGGTCAGCCTGGACTGCATAGTGAGACCCTGTCTCAAAAAATAGGGCTGGGGATTTAGCTCAGTGGCCTAAGTTCCTGCCTGGCAGGCATGAGGTTGTGAGTTTGATCCCCAGTACCAAAAAAAAAAAAAAAAAGATAATTTAGAAAGTTCTCTTTTAGACGTTCTTTGACTCATAGATTATATAGGAGGCTTAATATTGGAAGATTTTCTAGTACCTTGTTACTGGTATTTAATTACACTGTGGTCAGACAACATACTACATGATGATCTCAGTGTTTTGAAGCTTATTGTTCCTTAAACTGTGGTACAGCACAAATTCTTAATTTTCCAGATGGACTTGTAAAGAATGTGTGTGCTGTACTTGTTGTACATAATATTCTTTAAATGTTACTCACGACATTCAAGCCTGCTGTTGACAGTGTTCAAAACTTCTTACTGAGTGTTTTGGTCTTTTATTCTTTCATTTACTGAAAAATGGATTGTGGATCTTACGACTGTGAATTTTTCCATTCTCCCTTTAGTTTGTTAGTTTAGCTTAGTTCTCTATTTCATCTGTTCTGTTACTTGGTGTATACATACTTAGGAGCATGTCTTCCTATTGAATGGATCCATTTACCTGAAGTAGCTGAGGGATAAGATTGCAAATTTAAATGTGTATTTATTGATTTACCTTTTTTTTGGAATGGTTTCAATAAAGCACAGCCTTACTCTGTATTTCAGGATATAATTGATCGGCTTATCATTTTAAATTCTGAAGCAAAGATTCATTCTTTATTCAACTATGAACAGTCGCACATCTTTGGACTAAGGTAAGGTGCTAAAGGTTACTTGAAATGCATTTTATGTGTTATAAAAATGATGCATTTGTTGTATATACTTTGAAAAGCACTTAAAATAAGCTAATTTTTAAAATTAGGTTTACAGATGAATTTTCTTCCTGTGACATTACAGACAAACAAGTTCTTGCATCCAGGTGTTTGTACTCCAGCTTTTGTCTGAGTGCAGGGTCTGTATTTTTAGTGTCTTCAAATGCTGGTTTTAAAACAGGCATGTTGGGGGCTATTTCATTAGGGCGCTCAGCAGTCTCCTTGGGCATCACTGTGTTGGCGCTGAGCACACTTTGTCCATAATGAAGCTTTGCAAGAGGCCTCAGCACACACGATTTATCTCAAGGCTTATGTTTCGCTGCCTTCGTGTTGAACGTTGCTCTTCAGCTTTCCTTTTCCTGAGGCTTAAATCTTTCTAGTTGAGTTCATATTCCTTGACATTTTATGCAGCATGTTCAAATGAGAAAGGAAGCAGAGTTGATAGGGCTAAAGAGACTTAGGATATTCTTAATCTTTTTGTCATATGTAGACATACAAAAGGCTTCCCACCTATGAATACTGCTTTTAAAAGTTGCTGAACTAAGGAGATTTTCCCCTTTCATAGGTTCAAGATTTTCCTCCTTTTTATACTCATTTTTTCTGTCATTAGGGGAGACTGTGATAATTCATTACCTAGGAAGTAGGCAGTTACTTTTCTGAATTTAGAATTCTCTAATGGGGGTATATTTTGTACGTCTATATTTTAACATAAAAAGAATCACTCATTAATAGGTGAGCTTCATTTTTGGTCTTTCTAGTTCAAAGAAGTCATGATAATGTGCAGCTATTACAGCTGTTTGGGTGGTAT
Source organism: Dasyprocta punctata (assembly GCA_004363535.1). NCBI lineage: Eukaryota > Metazoa > Chordata > Mammalia > Rodentia > Dasyproctidae > Dasyprocta > Dasyprocta punctata. The sequence continues at coordinate 84,808 of RJWM01003939.1, forward strand.
ACCCTCTGTCTCAAAATCTGTTTTCATCTGAAACTTGAACTTTCAGCTTATAGCATCAGGTACCTCATAAGCAGTGAAGAGAATGGGAAAAGACCCATTCAGTAGTCTGCTTTTGCACAGCAAATGTGATTCTGAGTTCTTGAGTGGTAGAACTTAGATTTGGACCTGTTATTAGCAATATGCTCAGTGAATTTCTTTTTTTCCCTGTATATTTCTTTTAAATAATTTTCTTTTAAATTTTCTTTAGTGTTCTTTTGCAAAAGACGTAACAGTTGGATTTTATGAAGTTACATAAAAAAGGAATCCAAAAACTGAAAGCTTCTGAAACTACTCATTAATTTTCACAGTGTCTGCCATCTCATAATATCCACAAGGACTTACTCTGTCCTGTCCTGCAGACTTTCCCCTGCTGGTGGATGGAGGTCAGCTGCCGGGGCCTGCAGGTCAGGCTGCCTGGGGTTTGCTTGTTGTGTAAGGAGGTCCTGGTTCCTCATCTGCTAACAGGGCAGCAGGTCCATTACTTTCCTCAGAGAGTTGCCATGAAAATTGCGTATGAAATTTAAACAGCACCTGGCATGTAGCAGGCATTATAAAACAGCTAATAGTAAGAGTACTTTGTGAGTTCTTGTGCATCTGCTTGCACTATTCTGATTTTGTGTTTCACCCTGAAATGTTTTTGTCTCCACTTCTCATTATCTCAGTTGTCTTCCACATGCTGCCTAGTAATTCGCTGTTTTTATAACATCAGTGTCCAGACAGAAAAGGAGAAAATTGTTTTCAGAGGAACATTTTCTCTTAACTTCATGTGCTTTTTAACAACCTTTTCTTTGGTAATACATTTATTTTCATTGTGCTTTGAAATGTATTATTTCCATGATCAAATTCAGTTGTATTTTTTAATACAGTTGAATACCTCTGAAGTTAATTTGCTTGTATTTTGCCACTTATGTTAGTCTGTTAGCAGCATTGAAGTCTGCCAGTAATAGCTAGTATCATTGTTGCGTTATACATGCATCTTGTTTGGAATTTTCATCCATGTCGTTCTTTTTGCTCCTGCAGTATTTCTGTTTGTAATCACACTGTTATTGTACCGTTGTCATCGGCAGTCTGTGCTTGGTTTTCCACGCCCCACTCACTGTATATATCCACCTCAGAACTAGAAGTTTCGTGAGGGTGAGCTTGACACGACTTGTTTGCTGCCACGTTTCGATGAGGCTTCATAAAATGCAGCTTCTTACTTTTTAGCAGCACCTCATTCTGTGTATCAAGTTCTGACTTTTTATGTGTCAAAGTCTTTTTACAGATTTTGCCCTGGAAATATCTACTGCCTGTCAAGGTCGCTCCCCGGTGAGCCCTGCCCCATCTCCCTTTTTCTTCTCACATCCTGTCCCCCTGTGCTGGGCCACTGCTGTCACCATGCACTGCCTTTGCACGCTGTGTCCTACCGTGGAGTGCACAGATACCGGCTCCGGCCTTGCCTGCTTCAGCGGACACGGTCCTGTCTTCTGCCTTTACACCAGAGCCACGTCGGCCCCACCTGCCCTTGCTTGGTACCCCACTTCCGTCTGCGCGCCCTTCGTTTTTCCTGCTCACGTCCAGGCCTCTACAGTTCCCTATTAGTAGCCCCAAGCCGGCTTCTTCTCGGGTTCCCATCTGACTGTGACCCTCGGGCTGTTCACTGGGGCCCGTTCCCTCCTGTATGGAAGCTGTCTTGCTGATACATACGATGCCGGAGGCTTCTGGGGATGCAGCTGCTCCTTCCCCAGGACCAGCTCCGGGTGAAACATGCCCTGCACCCTGGCCTGCTGTCTCCCTGTGGACATCGCCTTTGCTTTGCTTCACTTTGCCCTTAAGTGTTGTGTGCACGACAGTGAGGCCCAGTTTCTACCCTGACCCAGACTCCCCTTCCGGGCTTCCATGTCCCGTACACGGCACCCAGACATGGCGAGGGGACACTCCTCGCAGCATATGCAGCCGTGTACCCCAAGCCCTTGTAGGAGAGAGCGTCTCAGTACTGCAAGGCCGGGGGTCTCCTGATGCTGTCCTGGGCTTGCAGCACGCTGTCCACGGGCACCTGGGGTCAGCGGCCTCCAGGAGATGGGTGCTGTGGGGTTTGCTCATGCTGGCCTCTTTGGTGTTAAATGGTTTCTTGCTCAGAAGCAGTGTTTTATGGGTGCTGTGGCCCTTGGCATGAAGCCCACAGTTGGTAGCATCAGCCTAGTGGAGAGGCTTAGGAGCCAAGGGTATTAGCTTCTGTTTCTGAATACGAGGGCTCTGAATGGGGTCAGCCTGCCACTGGTACTGGCGGTCACCACAGCAGGTGCCGCATCTTGTGTCCAGGGTTGGCCTCTACCTGTGGCAATAGGGGATTCCTTAAATAGTCATATTCAGATAATCTGAGATGAGGACATTGATGTTGTTCTATTCAGTGGTATTTCCTCCCCAAATTTAGCAATCAGCCTAATACAGGGCATCGTATGATTTTCTAAACCATAGTATAGATGTAGAGTAGCACTCGACTGTCAAGTGGAAGTAGCACTTGTGAGGTGAACTGGCCCTGAGAACACAATGATGCTGTGTGGACATTGACTTACACTCCTAGCACTCACTTATGGCTTAAGGGACGTTTCCTCCACGCGGCTAAAGAAGAAAAAAGACCTAACCGCGTGTGACACCAGCAGCTACTGGAAGTGGGCTACCCTGGCTTTATGTGCAGCTTTCAAAATGGAACCTCTTGGAGCACCACATGTACTCGTTCATCCTGCCTGGGAGGACCCCACTCTATTGACCGGTTTATATAGATTTAGAGACCGTGACCAATGGGAGAACTGGATTGTTGGGGGCTCACAATAAGAAAGATTGGAGGATTAAGACATTGGCGGGAAAACGTCCATGCAGGATCCTCTGAGGATAAACCCACCTTGGGAGAAGAATTCACACTATGATCCCCGCTTGTGCAAAGGGGTGGAGTCACTCCTCTCGCCATTGGGTCAGCTTCTCTCCTGCACCCAGCCTGTGTTTACTTGAATGGGATCGTGAGCAAAGTGAGCGAAGCGCTAGCTTGAAATGATTTTCATCAAAGTAAGTGTCACAACATATGAGCCCTCCGTTAACAAAGGGACTGTGGATTTAGGCCAGGAATCTAGGTGTTCGTGTGGTTCCATCTTGTGGGATGCTTCCGTTGTACCCATGCCCCCAAAATACTAGCCAGCGTTGAATCTGCTGAATTCAATGCCCGGGTGATATCTTTTCTGCTTTGGCGGCTGCGTGAGTTTTGGGTTTTATTGTTGTTCTGGGTCACTCTCAACACTGATAGTGCTGGTGAGGTCAGAGCAGTACACTCGGATGTGGTAGCTGCTCCTCAGGAAACATGAGAGAAGCTAGTCGTGCACTGTGCCATTTTCTTGGCAGTAAATAGTGTGATGTTAACAATCCATGATGCATTTTCCAGGTGGGTACATGAGCATCCCTGCCACTGGGATGTAGAAAATCCACTGAGAGGGTAGTCTCTCGATTTTTATTCCTTGTCCAGTGTCTGACATAGCTGTGCTTTACTAAAGCATCTAGTGTACTAAGCTGTGTTACAGTGATCAAGGAGGACCCCAGAACTCGCATGTGCTCAGAGGTGTGGCTTTTGGAAGGTGATTGGGTGTGGGGGGCTGTAGCTGAATGTCCCCTTAGGAGGTGGGGCCTTGTCAGAAGAGGTGGGCTTGGGGTGTGGCTCAGAGGGTGTGGCTCCCTCCCCAGCTGCTCTCTGCTCCTTTCTCCCTGCTTCCTGTCCTCCCTGAGGGCGGTCGCCAGCCCCTCCCACCACACTGTTTCTGTTGACCCGGCACTGTCGCTGAGAGTCCCAGTAAACCTTTCCTCCTTTGCCTCTTGGGTGTGCGGCGGCGTTGTGTCTCAACCACTAGAAAAGGGACTGAGACCGGCTACCTCCTGCCTGCCCAGGTGCAGTTAACATGAGCAGCAGAGCCGTTTTTCACGAGGCTATCTCTCTCAGATAGGCAGTCGAGGCTGCCTTGCCCACATGTGGATAACACGACACAGGCATGCTGCTGGCCATGTCAGGCGGCAGTGTTTCTTTGGGTGTTCACACTGGCCGAGTGGGCGGAGTCAGCAGTGAGGGAGCCCTGCGGATGCACTCTCGGAGGGGGCCTTTCATCCCAACAGCACCCTTCACTGCACGGATGGAGAGGCGCACTGCAGCGTGGCTCAGGGAAACCTAAGCGCACTGGGCAGACGCGCACGCGCGAGGGCTCTCTGGCTGTCTGCAGTCACCATTTCCTAGGGTCTTGATGGCGGCAATAAAAATATGAGTCATTTTCCACTGTTGTAAGACTACTGGGCAAACCCTGGGACTCTCCATTGACATCTTGGGCTTTTTCCATTTTTTCCTCATGGATGATATCAGTGCAGTTCACAAATTGTGACCATTTTTTGTAGACTCTATCGTGGGGCTTTCTTCATAGGATTAAGTCACCTCTGCCATTAGGGAAGAGAAGCTGTAATGACTAAGATTTATTTGAAAATTGTTTGTCTAGAGGTTATGACTCTGTGTATCACAGAAAGTATAATGGTGATGAGGAAATAAAGCCATCATTGGCTATTATCAAAAACTGAGGCAAGACAGTGGACTGAGTATCTCCACAGCGGTACAGATGCGCTCCTGGAGTTACTAAAGGGCTTGGGCCCGTCCACCTCTGCACTGAGCTTTGGCATAGACAGACTCCTTTTTCTTTGTCTCCTTTAGACAGAAGCCTGTGTCCACAGGAGAGCTAGGCAGGTTAGGTTCTTGGGAACCACCAGATTATAATAGTGGAATAATATTTGTACTTTGCTTAGCACTGTATGAGAGGGAACAAACCAACAGTTAAGGTGTTTGTCGTCCATCTTTTGACATACAGAAACTTACCTTGGTAAAGGTAACTGAGGAAGGCCTCCCTGAGGAAGATGCGTAGGGTATCATCTATGTCCAGCCTGTCGGATGTGCACATACATACACGTGCTCTTTCTGAAACCTGTGCGCTTAAGTTACCGCTGATACTTTTTTTTTTTGTGGCACTGAGGATCGAACTCACAACCTCGTGCCTACCAGGCAGGTGTGTAAACCACTGAGCCAAACTTCCTGGCCCTAGTTTTTTGAGATAGGGTTGCACTATGTAGCTCAGGCCAGCCTTGCACTCGCGTAGTAGCCCAAGTTGGCCTCGAACTCACAATACTTCTTGTACCTCAGCCTCTCGAGTGCTGGGATTAAAGGTGTGCGCCACCACGACCGGCAAATGCTGATACTTTTACATAAACTTACTTTCCAATGAAATAGTTACTTCAAAGTATCTTCTAATGAATGATACTTGGTCTTTTCATTAAAAAAAAAAATCAAAAAATGTACCCTTAAAACTTTTATCTAGTTTACTAGTGAATTTGAATTCAACATGAGTAACTGTTGATTTTCTTTGGAAAGCTTCTTAAAGTAACCAGATTGCTTGACATGGTGCAATAACCATCTTTTTCTTTTTCATAATTTTTGAAAATTTGGTTTTAGAACCAATAAAAATTAAACCTACCAATTTTTTGCATATAAAGCTAATATGTAAGTTTTGAGAGTTATGTCTCATCCTTTTTATACAATATTGATATATATACATATATAAATAAATTTAAAATGCTAAAATCTATATACTTCACTTTGTAATCCTAGATTTAATATTATGATTTGGCAAAAAACTGTCTCACTCAAGTGCTGTTTTCCTTTATGTATATTCTAGCTGATGGTTTATACAAATTTGCTAGTATAATTAGTAAGCCATTAAGATCTGTTTATTAGATGTCTGCATAATTGAGTAGCAAATGGCATTAGTTGTTATCAAGGCTTGTGAGAATCTTTATGTGTACTCATTAAATTGTGCATTCTTTTATTAGTGTTCTAATAAAATTTGCTCATTTGTCACACACATATTTATACTTCCTGTGGATTTAACAGTGTACATTTCCCTATTACCCATCCCAGCATAGCACTTGGGTTTTTAATGAAATAAAACACAAGGATCACGTGAGATATAGACATGCAGTTTAACAAATGGTTGTAAAACAGTTCCCATGTAAGTAGCACCATCTGCATTTATTTTGTCGTGATTACATCCTTTTCCCTTAATGGTAGCCTTTATTCTAATATTTTTATGGCAGTCACTTCTTTAGTTCACTTCATATTTTTACAGTCTAGATTTGGCTTCTTTAGACACTTTATATTACTAGCAGTATAAACTGTATATCCTGTTGTACCTGACCTTTTTCTGAAGTATTTTTTAGGACTAAGTTGCATGTCTTTGTAATCTATTTTGATTGCTGTGTAATATTCCAGTGTAGCTATTAATATGCATGTTCTGTTTGTATATCATGTTATTAAGTGAACTTTTGAGTTTATTTTTACTACATGTAGAATATTGGCTACATATTTGAGTACATGCATGCATAACTTTAATATGTTAAAGAGCAATTATCTGGTCAACTAGACTTGTTTATTCTTGTGTAAATAGCACATTGTTTTAATTATTGCAGTTTTATAATAAGTTATAACTGATTGAGCAATTTTTTCTACTTTGTTCTTTTTCAAAAATATTTTGGCTACTTTGAGACTTTTCTGTATGAATTTCAGAGTCAGCTTGTTACAGAAACTGGCCCACCGAGACATGAATCCTCACCATGTTAAATCTTTAGATTGGTACTAGGCGAACAAACCTCTTCCTAGTGAGTTTTCCAGGCTGCAAACGCAGTGTGTCTCCTCTTTGATTGGGTGTTCGTTGCTCTCCGTGTGACCTTACAGTTTTCCCCGGGTGATGCACACACCTCCCCTGGATTTATATCTTGGCCTAATGGCGCGTCTGTAGCGTGTGGCCGCGTGGCTGAGCTGATGATATAGCCCGGTTCGTTCTGAGAGTGAGGAGAGAGGAGGTGGAGCCCTAGGGTCCTCATCTGTGGCATCCGATTCCGACAGATCTCCGCCTGATTGTCTGGGAACACAAATTATATGCTTTATTCTTGTAAAAAAAAAAATTGAGGTTACTGGTTGAGGTGTTTTGAGCTCTGTACAATCTGAGTTTTGATTAAATTATTGCACAGTTAAATTGAATGCCTGTTGTTGCAGTATTTAGCGTCCCATCCAGGAAGGGGCGCAGGCTGCTGATGACACTGCCACCTCCTTTGGTTACGGCGTCGGAGCTTTCCTCCTGCGGCCCCTCTTCCCGGGCGCTCTCCCACTGCTGTCGTTTGTGGGTGTCTTCTCTCCATCGCAGTGCCTTCGCTGTCCGTTGCTGCCACGTTGTGAGAGCTCTGGCTTTGGAGGGCGTTTTCTTTCCCGTCACTGTCCCTAATTCCTGCGCGTCCTCGTCCCTCTGGTCTGCTGCTCCCGCGGAGGCAGCGCGAGGCCGGGCACGTGGGTGTGCTCTGCGTGCGGTGCTTTTCTTGCGCTGCGTGCCCAGGACTTGGATTAGTTTATGAATTAGACAGAGGACGAGGTTAGCAACGCCAGTGGCCGAGGAGTGCGGCGAAGGCAAAGCCGTTAGCGCCCGCGGTGGTGACGCACAGCCGGCTGCGGCAGGCCAGGCTGCTCCCTGCTGGGCGGCACCGGGGAAGTCAGGCGGCTCAGACCAATGCCTGTGTGGGAGGACAGCGCGCCCCGCTGGGCCTGACCCTGTCCCGGTCCTGGTCCGGAGTCTCTCTGGCCGCAGGGTGCTCAGTGTCCTCCTCCGCTCAGCGGCTGTCACATCACTTCCACACCCACAAAGTGCCGTCTCCCGCAGGTGGAGACGGGAGGCTGGGCCGCCTGGGGCTGCGCCCGTGCAGCCAGGCGTGGAGACTTCGCCCTCTGGGAGGCCGGGCGGAGCGGGTCTCGGCCGCAGGGTGGGGCTCTCCCCCGGACTCCCGCGGTCATCTAGAATGTTCTAGGAACTCGACTAGCGCCGAGAGTGCAGGACGCAGAGGATCTGATACCGTCCCATGCGGTCACCGGGGCTGAGACCCAAAGGAGAGAGCCCAGGACGCGGGGACCGGCAGGAGCAGCGACACGGGAGACGGTGCTGCGTGGGACAGGGCTTGTGCCCGAGACCACTCCCCTTGCCTTCGGCCTCAGCCATCCACGCTCTTCAGGCCTGTGGGAGACGCTCCCTCCCGGTGCCCTGTGCCAGCTGTCCTCTGTCTGCCGGGCTGCGTTTGACCATCTGTCCTTTGGGCCTGCGCTGAGCGCCTCCCTGTGTTTCAGTCCCCTTCGGGGCACCCCCGGCACTTCTCCTTGCACTTCCCTGCTGCAGGTCCACGCGTCCAGTTTGCTTTAGGCTCATTATCATTTTTAGCCTTTTGCATTGCGTGTTTCTGGAATGTGCTGTGAATGACAGGCAGGATGCAGTTTTTCCGGAGCCCTGCATGACTGCTGGAGCAGCACAGAGCTGGGCTTTCTGTTGGTGACACATGCAGAACAAGTGGACAGCAAGAGGTCCAAATATCAGAACCAAAAGAAAAGACAGAAAGCCCCATATAGCCACAAACACAGACCAGCCAGCCCCGAAGGCGAGGGACCTTGCTGGTGTGACCTGGGTGTGGCTCTGACCCCTCGCATGGGGATGCAGTGGGCAGTCACCTCTGGACCAGGGCCAGCCACGGGGGCCTTTGCCAGTAGCTGCAAGGTGGTCTGACTGGCCACACCCAGCACAGGCCACAGCTCGGGCTGCCAAATTCTGTTTTTATTTAGCTTGGTCTTCTGTCATGTGCATGTATGAGGGCACATCCCACTCCATTTTAGGGGAACCCTGGGAAGTCTCCCCATCTCCCCCAGCAGTGGCCCCTCCCCCACCCAGGCAGGGGCAGGGGCAGAGCCAGGCAGCCTCACCCAGTGCCCTTCTAGCCAGCCGGCGTGGCCCCGTGCCGCTCATGATCAGTGCCCTCCTGTGTGAATCCTTAGCCTCCTGAGTGGAAACTTCTCTTTCCTGCAGAAGCAAGCAAAGGGGTGAGGGGCAGCAGTTTTGGCTTTCTTGTGACCTTAACTGAAATTCATTTTCTGTATGCGATTTTAGCTTCTCTTTTGAGATAGGTTTGGTTTTTAAATCAATTTCTAGAAATAACCTCCCTTTAATTTGCTCAGAATTTATTTGGGGGTCCAGGAGGTAGGGAGAGCGTTGCACCTTAAATCAAATAGCTTTTAAACATCTCCTCCTGTTACACACTGAGGTCGTGAATTACACTGGGAGGAACTTTAAACTTTCTTTTTCTCCTTGAATAGATCTTATTTATCATGGGATATATTGTTCTTTTAATTTACTGCAGGATTCAATTTGTTAGGCTTTGCATTATTCCTAGTGCTTGTAGGATCTTAAAAGTCTTACATCATTGGTTGGGTTTGATTTACTTTCTCTGGCACAGAGAATGGGTCTGGGAAAAGGTTCTGTCCACAGACAAAATAGCTCCAGGTCACCTTGCATCGCCTCATTGTCCTCCTGGTTAGAAAGACCACTCCCTTTAAGGATGTGATACAGATATTTCGTCGTCTAAGGAAGCAGAAAGTTTAGTAGTTTTTCCTTAACCCTTCTTAATCTGCAGCCTGCATTGGCTGATGGCAACGCGATCCTTCCCATTCTGCATAACACCTGCCACCATAGCCGCCTTGGATCACTCTCCTCCTCTCACTCCACAGGGAATCCCGGATGCCTCCACTGATCAGGACGAGGCCTCACTTTTGACACTGTGTCGTCTGACACTTCAGTTAGGACAGCTTCGTGACACGTGTTAGCCTCCTCCCCGTCTCTGCTGGTGTTGAACTGCGCCCTGGCCGTGTCTGAGGACAGCGTGATCCCCGCTCTCAGTGACTGCTTTGTGTCCTTGGTGTCATTTGTCTTTGTCTTTTTGGTGTTGTCTTTAGTCTACTGATGGCTCCCAGCTCCTCCTCACAGCAGATTCTGGGTTCCCTTTATCCCAGGGATTATTTTACACTTGATGCGCTCAGATCCGTAGCTTCTTTTCTTACTGGAGGGAGTTCTTGGCTTGTATTTTTTAAGGTGCATCCTGCTAGGTTATTTCTGTTTTCTCTTCCAAAAATCTGTAATTAAGGCTCATTTGCATCCTATTTCTCACTGTGTTCTGGAGGAGAACATTTTCTCTTGGTTTATTTATGTATCCTTTTGAATAAGTAAAACATGCAACTAGATCAGGATTCATACATCAGAGATGTTTAAACATGAAAATGGTGAGTTTTAATGAGCTCCCCAGTACCTGTCACCCGTCTTCTGGGTTTTGTGCCGTGTGTCCTCTGGTGTTTCTGGTCGCGCTTTCATTTCTGTGAAGCTTTATTCCTCTGCTTCTCTCCTGAGTACTGCCAGTCCATGTTTTATCTTTCTGGTTGTTTTGTTCTTTCTTCCTTGTGTTCATGCACCTTGTGTAAAGCTCTTAATGGAGACAGTTCGTTTTCATTATCTGATTGTAGTTTTCAACTTCAGTGGTACTGCTTTTATTTATATCCTCTATTGGTTTTTCCTCTTTCCTCCCTTTTCTTATAGCATCTCTGTATGGTATTTCTTTTTGGAGGGATTGAGTTATTTCCACACCACCTATGTACAGGAGCCTCATATTGAAGAGGAGCTGGGCCACAGTCCTGGGCAGCTGGAATCTTCCTGCAGGTCCATGTGTGGTGTGTGAGCAGATGTGTTTGTCCTCTTTTCACGCTGTTATACCCCATCTTACTATGGGGGCAGTCGGGTGCCACTTAACCATTATCTCTGTAAAGGAACCCATAATTAATAGTGGATTATTGTGGACTTCTTGCTTCACATTGCTTCTTCCATGTCTTAGAGCAAGGTGCCCTGCTGCTTCCTGGTGGATTCCAGTTCCACCACCGAAAGCAGAGGAGCAGTCTCTGCATTTAGGTTGTACTCATTTTTGGGAAATTGTCTTTTTTTTTTTTTTACTTAGAAATTTGTTTATTTTTGAGAAATAGGCTGGTTTTTTTGAACACCACTGACAGCCATGATATCCTTTCTCAGTCCCTTTCTTTTCCCTAGCAGTTTGCCCTATTTTTACTTTTATTGCCCTTTGTCTAATTTTGTGGTTAAAATTTTCTGTAATATGCTGTTTTCCTTCTTCCTGTATGTTTTTGAATTACTTCTTAGATGAGAAAGGTTGATGCCAATGTGTGTACCAGTCTCCAAGCTGAGTCTAAGTGTCCTCCCTTTCAGTCTCATCTGTATTTGACGTAAAATGATTTCACTCTTGTAAACGTACATGCAGGACATTTCTCTACATTGTCACTAGTGGATTTTCCTCTGGTTTATTTATATGCATTTTATTATTTTAGTCAGATTCTAGGAGGTAACATTGAATTGCTATTTTTGACACTTAAAATTATCAAATATTTCTCTCCTGATTTTTGTATCTTTCTGAATAAGTAAACGTGATTATACCAACATCCGAATAGCAGAGAAGTTTTAAAAGTAAAAAAGTGCAGACTGTGTTAACGAACCTTCTGGATACCTGGCAGCACCCACTTCATTCCCCTCCTCCTTGGCCCCCTCCTCTTATTTGTCTTCTTTTTAGCCATTACTGAAGATTGAGCTACATCCCAGTGCTTTTTTATCTTTAATTTTTGAAACTTGTGACAGGTTCTCAGTAAGTTACACAGGCTGGGCCTGAACTTGTCACCCCTCTGCTTCAGCCTCCAGAGGGCTGAGATCACAGCTCTGGGTCCCCCTCCTGGGCTTCCTTCACCACCTTGATGAATTGTTAGTATTTTTGCAGTCTTGTTTCATCTCATTATTTTATTTAAGTACCTTAAGGCAAATTTCAGATATTTCATTTTGCTATAAACAATTCTATGTATCACTCTAACACCTAAAGACCTTTTAGGAAAAGCAAAACAGGAAATAAAACCCCAAACCTGTATCACCATACCATTGCTACATCTAGTAAAATTAGCAATATTGCCCGATCTTCTCTGGTACCTATTCCATATTTTACTGTGTGACTCAAAAATCACACTTTTAATTGTGTGAGTTGAGATTCAAACCATATCTTCACATTTGTTTCTTTATTTGAATCAAGTTCAAAATATCACATTGCTCAGTATTTCTTTTCAAATTTGTTTCCTTTTTGTTTTTCACTCCATTTCTGTTCTGAAGGCATAGTATACGTAATAACATGTAAGATTTTCCAGATTCTGGATTGGGTGAACTGTTCCCGCCTCATGCTGTTTTAGCCTCTTTCCCTGATCCCCGTATTTGCTGTAAGCTGATCCTGAGATCCCTGGACCTGCCTGGCACCAGGTTCTTTGTGTGTTAATACTGTTAGGGTAACGCTCTCAAGCTGAGAATTACCAAGGCAGCTTTACCCAGTGCACGCTCCCTAGACTGGAAGCAGGATGACTGTTCTACCATTCCTTTTGTAATTCATTGCTGCAAGTTACAGTGACTTGCAGTTTTTGTGGAATTGCTAATGTTTCTTGCTGAATTCTTAAATGAAGCAGCAGTGGAGAAGAAAATACACTAGTATTCATAGAGCTTTAGATACATTTTCAAATGGAGTTATAAGTTACCATTGGCCTCTGAAAAAAATTTCAGTATTAACTTTTGAAGAGATTATTCATATTTGTGAAAAATATACCTGAAATAACTGGTGCAGCCGTCCATGTAAGATCTTCATGTCCCCGTGTTTTTTTTTGGTTTTGTTTTTGTTTTTTTGCACCGGGGATCGAACTCACAGCCTCACACCTGCCAGACAGGCGCTTAAGCCACTGAACCAAACTCCCAGCCCTAGCTTTTGAGGCAGGGTCGCACTGTGTAGCTCAGGCAGGCCTTGCACTCGAGTTGTAGCCCAGGCCGGCCTCGAACTCACAACGCTCCACCTACCTCAGCCTCCGAGTGCTGGAATTAAAGGCATGTATACGATGTCTCGTGACTGCGGACCGCGTCTACACTGCCAGGATGCATTCGCAAACTCCCCCTCTGCTTCCTGCTTTCCAGACTGCTCAGTGTGATGTGCTGCGCCCTGGACACGCTTCTCCTCCTGGAGGCCCAGTACCAGGTGTCCAGAGTGCTGCTGAGGGCTCAGGAAGAGAACATCGCGGAGACGCCCGCGGGCCGCAGGTGGGCGGGGTGGGGCGGGGCGGGGTGGGGCCTGGCGCGGGACACCTGCGCTGCAGCAGGTGCCCACAGCGGCTTCCCTGGGGCCGTGGTTTCTCTGCAGCTTGTTTCCTTACCGCCTGAGCTCAGGAGATTTAAATAGCAGAACGAAAAGCAAGCACAAGTGTCACAGAAAGCTGATGACGTTTTTTGGAACGGGCTTGCAGAGGACCACTTTTGAAGTTTGGGCTGTTTTCTACTTGTATTTTTGTGGTTTTAGTTAAGCCCTAACTTTATTAATGGTCCTGTGCAGTTATATCACTTTTAAATTCTCCCTGTCTGTGTGCAGTGACTTACTGGATAAAGCGTTTGATTTCACATCCCTATTAGAGGACCTCTTTTCTCCATTCTTGTAGTTATTGTAACCCATAGTTATAAAATCTGATTATTTGAAAAATGAAGTTGTGATACTATCTTAACAGTTTTTCTCTTACTAAGTCACACTTACCATTACCTCAGTTTGACTGACATTTACCAAATATGCAGTCATTAACTGGAATTGCTTTCATGTCTATAATTTTGGAAAAAGCGATAGTCCACCTGCACGCAAGCCAGGTCTTGGGAATTTATAAGGTGTGTTACTTGGCACTGTCAATTTGACATGGAGGAAAAAAGCCAGCAGATCTATATAGCCCATGGTCTGCTGACCAGCAGCATTTAGACTTTAAATTCAAACCTCTGCATCTTGACCATAAGAAAACCTAGACTTAATATATAGTGAGGTCACTGTAGAAATAACATGTGCTTTAAGCTTGTTTCTTTAAAGTCTCATGATATTTATCAAGGAAATATTGTTCTATTAGTGCCACTAATCTTATATCAATTATATCTCCATCAGTTTATCCCCTCTCTAGCTAAGAAAGCTATACAACACAAAGTAAAATTAGCCCTTTTGTATATTTTACCCAAAGCATCATTAAATAATCTGTTTTTCAGACTTTTCTGCTTTTGCCTTTTACAATCCAGTGACATGATTTTGAAAATCAGGTTACATTCAATGAAGGAGTTGACAAAATTGCTGTATTTATTTTTTTCAGGGGTTTCATAATTGATGGCTTATCAGTAGAGAGAAACCACGTTCTTGTAAGAATGAATCTTATTGGGGGGCCGTCGGAACGGACTCTGCCTCCGAGGACACTGGAGGAGGTGAGTGCTGTCAAGAGTGGCGGGTGTTTACCTGACAGGTTTTGGAGCAAGGCAGCTGATTGGAGGGAGGCTACACGACATTTCACAGATGTTTGCATCACTCAGCTTTGAACTTTTGTTACGGACACACTTGGGATACAACTCAGTGCCCTTAACCAAGACAGCACTGCTATAGCAGGGGACTGAGGGCTGTGTGTGCAGCAGAGTAGGGTACTGAGTAAGGACTTGTCGTTCTTCCTGGTGTGTTTGAATGTTCTACTTCCAACATCTTTCTCTTTCATGATACTTAACTTTTATTAGGCCTCTGTATGTTCTGCATTTCTTTTGGCAGTACAGAACCTTCTTCCATCAATGTATGTGTAGTATTGGTTTCTCCTGGAGGTGTTTTGTTTTTATGTTTAGAGCATTCTTTACTTGATCATTATTCTGGGAAAAATGAAGTAGAAATGATTGACAAGGAAAATAGATTCAGGGGAAAGAAGTACAGGTTTCTTTTGATTATTATAATTTTCCTTTCATAAAAAAATAGTTAAGCCATCACTATCAATCCTAATAATATGGTACCATGTATCTGTCTTCAGTGATTAATGTTGTTTCTCTTACATTTTATTTTAGTTATTATCTTTTGATATCAAGGTATAGTATCAAATAACTCTTGGGTAGTTGGGCAACAACTCTGGAACAAGGAAAAATCCGTTTTAATTAATGATTTTCAGAAAATGCTACAATTCAGTATCTCTATAAACCACTTCCTAACCTTATATCTACTTGTTTCTTTTTTAGGGTGATAATCCATACCCTTGGCCAATGTTTTCTTCATATCCTTTGCCACCCTGCTATCTCTCAAAGGCTACAAGAAATTCTGATATAAAACAAGGTAAAATATTACCAACAAATCTCATGTTATTTTTAATTCTTTTGTTATATTTCAAAACAGTGGTATATTAAGAAGCCAGATGTGAATTTTTATTCAGAAGTTATACACAGATTCACTTACACTTATTCCTTCATAATTTATAATTTTTCTCTTTTTTCCTACTAATGAGGCTGAGTAATTCCAACTTATTTGTGGCTAAAGTGGCAAATCTTTCCAGCAGTAACAACTGTTTGGTTTTTAAAAAGTATCTAGTGTTTTTGATTTGTTGAGTTGTAGGGATGTAAAAAAATTACTTATTCAACAGATTGATATTCCTCATGACTGCTGCATGCCACATATGAATTATGCATACTTAGACTTGGATGGCAAAGATGGCAGACAAGCGAGACCCACCAGGGAGAGCTGCATATACATTCCCAGGAGCCGCAAAGCTGAGCATGGGTTTTCTGGATAATGGACCCGTCTGGGGGAAATGGCTGAAGGGTTGGAGGAAGCAGGTTATGTTCAGAGAGCTGTGAGTGTTGAAGGAATGCGGGAGCCACGAGTGTGAGCAGGCGGAGGTTGGACTAAACTGCGAGCTGGTCCAGCAGCAGGTCCAGCCTACGAGCACCCCGGCACACCCAAGAGCTTTGACTCTAGCCTATTGGATGTGTTCTGGCTGGAGAACACTAGGGCGAAACGTGAACTTCCTGTTTGTCAGTAACCTCTCATTAGGATGAGAAGTTAGCTCTTACATCAACACATGTTCCTTCATGACACCATTGCACTCACACCAGAAAGTAGTAAGATTCATCTCCCGTCACTTCTGTCACTGTGCGTCCCTCTCACCTGCCCACTGTTTCTTCAGCACTGGGCTCTGTGCGCATCCCTGGGCCCACGAGACAGCCTGGTACAGGAAGGGTTGGTTCATTCTCTCTGTCTTGGTTATTTTTCTTTCATTGCTGAGACAAAATACCTGATACCCAATGTTAAGGAAGGAAAGGCTTATTTAGCTCACAGTTTATAGAGGTTTCAGTCTATAATCAGCTGGCTCCAAGGCAGGGTGGCACATGGCAGAGGGCAACAGTTCACAGCAGTGGGAGACAGCAAAAGCAACAACCGAGAAAGAGGACAAGCCTCTGTCTGTCCCTTATACTGTATGCAGGCTACCCACCCTAGGTCGGGTGTACCACTCACACCCTCAGTCCCAACACTGGGCCTCAAATCAATCACAGAGTCTAGAGTCAGCCCGCTCTGAAAAAGCCTGAGCCTGCATGAGACTTGGGGTGGGGGGACAACAAGACACAAAGCATAGCACTCACGCACTGCCCCAGCCCTTACCCCGTCTTCTTTCTCTGCATAACATTTTTTTAAAATTTATTTTTCTTATTTTAAAGAAGATAAAACCAAGGAAAATAAAACAATAAAACCTATCAAAAATAAACCAGCATATGTGATATAGGACTTCAAAACCTTACAAACCCAACAATAGTTACCATAATGCCTTTGTTGTCTTCAAAATAGCTGCAGATAATTTCGGGCATAGTAAAAATTGAACAGAATAGAATAGAAACAATAAAAATAGAACAGTGAATGCAATAAAGGACTTCAAAACAAGCCACTAGTAAATCCACAATGGCTGCCATAGTATGTTGTTATCTTTCAAATAGTTGCTCATGTCATCAGATTTAACATAATCAAACAAAACAAAAGAGAATAAAACCCAACCCAAGAAAACAATGAAAGTGCTTTGGTTTCCTGGCTGGGATCGCTTCCTGGTGAGGCCTGGATCCCCACCCTGCCCCACCAACCCCGCAGTTCGTGAATGGCGCAGCACCTGATGAATCCTGCTACCATGGTGCTGAGCTTGCTGTAGTGCTTGGTGAAGAGGAGAGAAGGCTGTAGGGATCAGTAGAGAGCCACGGAGGTACCCCAGGAAGAGATTTTGAGATATTATTTAGTTCATGATGACTGTATCACATTCTTCTATTGCAGGTACCTGTGTCATAATAATAGACTCTTAGGATGCCAGAAAACTGCAGAGAAAGTGAGAAGCCTGTCTAGATCTCCCTTGCTCAGAGTTACAGTAATGGTATCTCTCTGAAGTCAATGAGAAGTATTAGCCACGTATGGTTTTTAACAGGTATAAGGCTAAACTGAAAGTGGTTGTACTATAATCAATAAACTCACCACTAATTTTGCATTTTCAAAAATCCTATCCTTAAGCTAGTAATACTTTTAAGACACAAAAGATATTTTAAAAGGAAGATTTATATGCTTTCCATTCTGCTTTTTGATTCAGAAGTAATGATTCACTGATTCTGACAGGTGTTGTTTTAGTTATCATTTTCACTGCAAAATTTTGAGATACTGTTTCACTGTTGTGGAAAAAAATCACTTAAGTTGTGTGCACATGGTGACGTCTCCCTTATTTGTCCCTGAGCTTCTAGATTTATCCTGCTTGCTACAGTTAACATCTCCTCATCTGTTAAATTGTCTCTTGTTAGCTCCTTGGCATCCGTGTTAGCTGTTAGATGATTTATCCTTTTCTATCAATAAGAATCTGGAGACATCATCTGGTTCAGTTATTTTTCTTTGTGAACATTTTCATTGACACCACGTACAAATGTATGTATTAAAAGCTACTGAGAATATTTTGTGTGTACTTGTACCTGCACAAATGTGTACATACATACATTCCTTTTATTTATACATGAACACATACATAAAGCATCACACATGAAAACTTTATTTGGTCGAAGTGATTTCTACTTGGAATACAATGTCTCTATTATCTGAAAGTTTATAGAGAGGTAGAGTGAAATGTACTAGTGTAGTACAGTGGTATCTGTGTTCACAGACTTATTTCTTCTTACAGTTCTGGTTGCAAACTGAATTGGATGAGCATCAAATCAAATTTGTTGATTAGGTTCAATATTGGCCTTATAGGGGAAATTGGATTTGGTTCTCATCCAATTTGATATGCTACCATAATCACCACTGTAATTTGTGTTGCTATCTTGATTGGTCAGCCTTCCCCTTGCTGGATGAAACACATGAATGAAATCCACAGTTTGAAAGAGGAGTTTATTTAGCTCATGGTGTCATAGAATTCATTCCAGAGTCAGCTGGCTCCAGGACAGTGACATCACAGTGGGAGTGGGGAACAGAGCAGGGCTGCTTGATTTGTGGAGACTGTGGGAAGCAGAGTAGTGGAACAGTGCCAAAAGAGAAGGGGCCATGACCTCCACTCCTCACCCAGAAGTGCACTTCACTAATCCCCTCAGTGCCTCCCAAACAGATCATGTGGACAGTTAAGCCTAGCCTGTGGTTGACTTGACACCCAAACACAGCTCTTTAAACCACACTTCAATTTTCAAATACAGACAAAAAGGTGGTGATTTCACCTGGCATTGTATTCTATAACCACAGCCCTACCCAGAGTCACAAGTCTTAGCATTACTGAGCGTGCAAATTCAAGTCTCCTCTGAGACTCAAGACAAATTCTTATCTGGGAACACCTGTAAAGTTTGAAAAGCAAGGTGCATATCCCCAATATGTAATGGTACAAGGCAGACATTCCCATTCCAAAATGAAGGAGTAAGAGGATACAAAAGGACTTCACCCAAAGCAAGACTGAAACCCCGCGGGGGAAATATTAAGCCATGTCTTCATGGCCCAAGGGGACACATCAGAAGTTTGCTTCACTAATTTCCTGGGTGGTTCCTAAGCAAGTCAGGATGACAGTGAACCTTGCGTGTCACACTGCTTTTGCAGAAGACCAAAAAAAAGTGAGAAGAGTGAAGTAAAGAAAGTGCTATACAGTGTTTAAAAAGCAAGGATTAATTGGCATTTTAGGGACTGCTAATGTAAACTGCTGGAGATTGACTTATAATACCCTTCCTGCTTGAAACAAGATGGTCTCAGATCGTGTTCCTGTTTGGTTTTGGTTTTGTTTTTTGAGCTAGAACTAGGTCTCTCATGAGTTCCTGTTACAGCTCATTGGCCAGTCCACTCTGTTCCGTTCTGGGGTCCTCAGTATGTGGCTTTCTTTCTTGCAGGAGAAGTGGGGAGTCTTGAACTTCCCTGCTGAAGATTAAGATGGGCTCAGGCACTGAGGAGCAGATTGAGTTACTGAAAGCATTAGACCTATCTCAAACAGATGTGAAATTTATTCTTCTTACTTGTCTGTTTAGCATCCTGTATTTATTACTTTTTAAAATGACTTTTATCATATTTATTCAGACTGAAATATAATAAGCAATCTGAGTTACATTTCTACTCTGTATACCCTACTACTGTTGGCTTCCTTTCTTCATGATGAAATCATTTTGATGTGCACTGACTCTGCAGAGGCTAGTATCTTCTAAGAGGAGATGGAGATTTTTCTGTTATTCTTCTGGTGCGGTCCAGTCATAGACCCAACTCACTTGGCCACTGGCAGCCAGGCCAGTCAGCATGGCTCAGCTTTCTCAGATCTTACAAATACAAATAGGCCATTGGCTGAAAGCCTCTGATGAAAGTGAATGTTGGAGTGTGTAAGGGCTTCTCAGGTTGCTCTTACCCAGTGTGGTCCTCCAGAAGCCCTTCCCGAAAGGCCACTTGCTGGTGGCTGAGAGATGGGCAGCGTGGCCCTGACATGAGTTGCTTGTCTGAACAGCTGCACTACTTCCCTGTTCTCTGTTGTCTTTTGTCCTCCCCGCACATCCTTTCAGTAGTGACTACCCTGTGAAATCTGGTCAGCTGCAAAAGTCATTTCTCACCTTTTATAACTTCATTGAGATGTAATTAATGTAATATACAGCTCATCCATTTGAAGTGTATTTTTCCATGGTTTTTAGTGTATTCATGGATATGCTCAGCACTTCCCAGGGAGCAGTGGTTGCAGCGACAGCACACAGAATGTTGTGCGTATCACTGAAAGCACTGAAAGGTCACCATCACTGTCATGGACAGTTTAGGATATTTTCACTGCCTCAGAAACACCCCATCCACAGTCCCTGTCCCGTTCAGCTCATCAGGACCTACGTGTCAATCTGGTCCTTGATGTCTGCCTCTGGACCAGATTTCTCTGGTCTGGGCTCTTGCTGGAACGGACTCACACACTACCTGAAACGTCCTCCAGCCTTGTTTATCTGCCTGCCTGGACCCTTGCTTGTTTCTCTAATGGTGTTTGTTCCTTACAGGGAGTTTCTGTAGTTCCTTCCCAAAGGTATACCCTGCATGTGTCCTAAACAGCCCTGAAGGTTCCGTGTCCAGGATCTGGTCCCCATCGGAGCGCTCTGAGCGGAGGTAGGGCTCTGACACCAGGATGCAGCTGGAAGAAATGGAGTCGGGGAAGTGGGCCCTGGGAGACGGTGTCCGGGCCAGCCCCCTCCTCTCTCGCCCCGTGCCCATCTGGTGGGTGATGTGAGCGCATTGTTCTAGCCCCGCTTCCCACAGCGATGTTTGCCTTCAGCCCAGGGCCGGAAGGCAAACGCGAGCCCCTGAAGCCAGGAGGCGGAATGCAGGTCTCCTCTCTGAGCTGCTTAGTTCCGGGATTTGGTCGGCAGAAGCCTGTGCAGCCCATAAATATTTATTGAGTGACCCTGCAAATCAACATTAAATGTCTTCTCTTTTTAAATTCCCCACTATCAGATTCTCTGTTCCAGACCTTTGTCACTAAACATTGAAAATTATTTTCAAGCTAATGTGAAGTAAATTGAAAATTTTCACTCTTACTTGGAATAACCTCTGATTCAACTCAGTTTGTAAAGCTCATACAGCTTTGCAGTTAGAAAGCTTCTTGTGATAGACGTCTGTGTATATCATTCATGAAGTAGATATTTCTGTTAGAGTTATTTTATCATTTACCAATGGTACTTTAGTGTTTTATGGCACATAAAAGGTTTGCATTGTTAGTATTTCATCCCATTTTTTTGCAATTGAAAAAATAACCAAAATGTAGTCTTTTAGGCTGTGATTACCTCAAATTTAGTCTTTTATAGCTTCAATATCTTCCTAACAGCTTCTTCTATCACATTTTTACTTATAAGAAATTGATTTTCTGCCTGGCAAAACATTCCCTTTCACATACTGTATGGAATTGTAAGTTCCATGGTGATAATCATTCCTTTCAATGCAATGCACAAAATAATAAGGTTAAATTGCTCAGGTATCTTTCAGTTGGATATTTTAGATGGCATTATTATAATACGTGAATACAGATCAATTTGAATTTATAATATATAAAATATAAATACATTCCTCTGTGGCAGTGATGATGAACCGTTTAGAGCTTTCAGTGATAACAAGCATTCTGCCACAGTGTATGTACTGCAAGTTCACCACTGCTGCTGCAGAGTGTCTTTTATTTTATTTCTCCCCAACATGCAGTATGTTTTCTTACAGAGCAAATGAGATAAAGAGGGAGGGTAGCATACAAATTGAAGCAAATTCTACTTAAAACTTTTCTCAGTGTATACATTTTCAGCTCTGAATGAAGTCAACATAAGACATCTTAAATCATTAAATTCTTTGTATTAGATGTCTGCCAGAACTGGATTCTGTTCTGGGGTCAGTACCATGAATCTCTGCCCCTGTATGACATCTGTATTATTTGCATATCTTTTGCATTTCTGAAGGCAGCAAAAGTGAATAAAGCTAACGATTGACAGTGTTAATGTCTTAATGTTAGGGAATGGAATGGCTTTTTGATAGCTATTATCACACATAAAGTCATTTTGAACGTTTTATAATTGCAGACTACTGCTGAAGTAACAAAGAAGTGAACATTTCCATGTATTTTTTGTCAATATGGAGGCAAATCTTAATAGTAGATGAAGTTTCTAGGTTAGACATGGAGCACTGCAGTCTGCGTGTTTGGAGTTACAGTGTTCAGGGGGCGGGCGTGTGTCCTGTTTTCTTAGGATGCCAGCATAGTTTTGCAAGCTCATGGTCATCTATTCACCTCCATTATGAAGTTACTCTGGGATTATTTTAAACTGTTGCTAAATTACAAGATATTAAAAGTCAACCTTTGCAATCGCATAGACCTATTATTTTGCAACTGGAACAGTATCTCTATTTAACAAGACGTTTTTCATTAGTCTATGCTGACTTTTTAAAATTAATGATCATGTTCTTACTGAGTGTAACTCCTTCCTAACTGGTGCTGTATCGTGCTAATGCTGTCTTTTCAGAAATTAACTCTGTGCACATGTCCAACATTGATGAATCTTCATTTCTTTTGAATTTGCAAGTTGATG